>CAAKHC010019280.1:19342-64806 GCA_901007825.1 Macroramphosus scolopax | reverse complement strand
GCCAGCTGGAAAGAGACAGAGGATGGAGCATTGTATGCCATACTACGTTCATAACTGTATATTTATGAGGCTCTCTTGCTCAATACAAAGCATTGAAAAAACATCCTGTTGGCCACTTCCTGTGGCTTCTGCATTCACTTCCTGTTTTTGCAATTTTTATGAGTTCCTAAACAGTACATTGTTTCGCTGCGTCGTTCTACGTTCAAACATATCTGGTAAAGCTGGTCAGAGTGGTTCTTCTTGTCACAATGTTGGCTTACTTAACCAGACAGTCTCATTGTTTTGGAGTTGGCTAACACGCAGTATTGTCTGTGTACCACATCAAAAACTACTCTTGAGTTATAATCTTTACATTTGTTTAATGTTGTTGTTCCCCCTCTGCTCAGCTGGCAGTATATTCAAGGGATGACCACCTTTTGCTAGCTTGGTTTCCTTTTTCATTTTCCTTTGTATTTATCCTGTTAGTCCAGTTCAAGCAGTGGGGAGCGTAAGGTTTCAGCCATGTCTGTAAGCTAAGTAGTATCATTTTACAGAGAAACATTAAAACGCTCTAGCTTTCCTCCCTAAATAGGCATCCAACAGAATGACATGCTATTGGAGAAGGATGCTGTCATGTAATTGTCCATTTGTATAATTCATGGGATAATAAAAGTATATAAAGGATCAGTATATTGCTATACTGAGCACATTTTATTGTGATCGTATTGGCTTAAATAAACCATTACATACAGATCTTCTTTTTTAGTTTTGTCCGCCTCAGTCAGCTTGTGGTGCAACACTGATCTCCTTTCCACAAACCTACAGTTTGAGCATTTTGCTCCATACATGAGTGTAAATTGAAATGAATGAATAAAATGAAATTTATTGGCCACCCAGGAGTGAATGTCTCTTAAATCTGACATATTTGTGGGGGAAAAAACAAAGTGATAACTAGTAACAGGCCATTTCACTAATGTTAATTACGTATTTGACTTGATAACAGAATAAAGTTGCGTGTTTAAGGGTTCAAGTGACCTCTTTAAGCCGCTGTTGGTTCTCAGACGGAAATAATTTCTTAGGAAAATAATTCCACTCTGTAACTTTATAATTATATAATTTACAATAATACTACTTCAGAATTTTAATTAAAGACAAGGAAAGATATAATCAGCACGATTAACAAAAGACAAATGAAATGAAAACATTGTTGCATCCTTCCATTACATGTTGTATGAATGTCTGGAAGTAGCCGTTGTCATTTTCTCACAGTAGTTCCTTTGGATAGCTGGTCTATCTGTGTTGGTTCAGAAGTTGTTGATGTGAAATGGTGATCAACAGTTGTCCCATCTGCATTTTTATTACTCGTACCTAATATCAGTGACTCATACAATTCACTGTATAAGACCTTTTTATATTTTCATTTCTTTCCTCTGTATCTATGCAATAGGGTAATAGCTGCCTTTCTGGTTCTAATTTTGTAAACATACCCTGGAAAAGCTAGATTAGCACTTTCTCTGTTCTGCTGCTACAAAAACATGTTTGGACTGCGTCTGTGGTTCCCCCTGTCAATGTATTCGCAGAAGGAATGTGTCTAAATGGCAAATGCTGAGGAGAACATGAGAGTTTATCAAAGAGGGGTGGAGGTAGATTAGTCCTAAGCATTCACAGATGTTATTTAAAGTCATCAGCTCTGTACTTGTGACTGGAAAAATGTTTTCCCTGAAAAGCCTTTAGCCACCAGAAATGCAATCCACCATGGCCTTGAGCAACACATTTAGTCTTTGATTGGGAAAAGTCCCAGAAAACTCAGGCTCAGACACAACCACTACTCCTGTACTGTCTCTGCTCATGCATGTTTCTATTTCTCTTTGTGGGAGTGTCTGTTGGCTTTCTTGTTGGTGTTACAGTCATCATGTCTAGTTGTACCCTCTCCAAGGGTCATCAGATGGTATGTTGCCACTGAAAATAATTGCTGGGTGTGTCTGTGGAACAGCTGCTTTTCGTCCAGTAGCACAGTGTCTCCAGGCAGCAGGCAGGCAGGCATGTGGTGACCTTGGCAAGGCCATATTGTATTGAAATGTACACCAACTATTTCGTAATAACTGTGGTTCTGCCAAGACACACCCTCTTCCGGATTCAGACTGATTGGCTTGGAAATAGACAGGCATAAACACTGTTGGCCCCTCCCTTCCTCAGGGGCAGCTGGGAAATAACATAAAAGCCTCTTACATACTGGGTTGTGTCTACAGTATGTAGTATACAAATACGTATTTGATTCACTTCATTAATCAGAAGCTGGGTTTGGAAACTAGCAGAATTTTTTAATGCAGAAACAGTGTGTACGCTGTAATGGAAACAGACTTTGTGTGGTTATTTCTAATTGAATCTATTTTGCTTCATTGACTGTTGTTGTTGATACCTTATGTAAGCAAGAGTAAGCAAAATAAAGGCATTCATTGTAAAGTGTATTTTTCATTATATTTATCATTTAAGTGATTATGAAAGAAATAAAGTGAAAATAATCATTAATCCTGAGGCTTACTGTGAATGCTTTCATTTGTTTTTGAGAGAACTCACAGATATGTGTGTTTATTATATGTAGATCATCAGGGTTGCATGTTAAATGCTCAGATTTTTTTTTTTCATCGACAAACCAACACAGAATGATTCCTTAATAATATTGACAGCGTTTCTTCATCCTCCTTCCTGAAGGTTCAGTAAATTAGTTCAGTTTATGTATTTTTGCAACCGAACGAAATTTAACTTTGCTTCTCTCCTAACTTTCATTGCAGAGAAACCAGGTCCAGAGCGGAAGCGCATTAAAAAGGAGCCCACAAACACCCGGAAGGCGGGCTTGCCGTTTGGAATGGGGATGCCAGGGATCCGGGCCGGGTACCCCCTCTCTGAGCGGCAGCAGGTGGCCTTGCTAATGCAAATGACAGCCGAGGAGTCCGTGAACAGTCCAGGTGCGTGCTTATCATGGAGACCACGTCCTCTGTGGCAGACGAGGAAAGAGGGACGGGAGGGAAATTTAAAGGGTGTGTGTGAGAGCAATTAAGGTGTGTGTGTGTGAGAGAGACAGAGAGCACAATGAAGGTGTGTGTATATGTGTGTGTGTGTGTTTGTGCGAGAGCGCAGTGAAGGTGGGCTTAAAGACACACAGGGGGTTGAGGTATGGAGTTGATTGCTTTTGTTTATTGCTTGAGGTTGAGCAAGTTGCATGCCTGATTTCTATATCATAAATGTCTCCAGATGGGACAATCTGTCTAAATTTATGTGAGATATGCAAGATAATCCACAGTCATTATTACAGCTGAATTGTAAAACTGTCAGCTTTGTGTTTCCATCGACAGCAGTAACATATTCATTATCCAAACTAGTGGAAAAACTTTTCTGAAATGCGGCATGACTCCGTCAAGGAACTGAAAGTAACTGGCAGTTTGTATTCTGGAACCAGTGATGCAATGTTGAGATCAGAAGAGATGTTCAAAAGAAAGTATTTGTCATGTTTCCTTTATTTTATGCTGTTAAACGATTATGCATAAACTTACTATCTCCTTATCTCTGCTCAAATTGAACAAATATTGTCTTTAGATGACTGTATTTCTCCCTACATGTATTAGATGCCTAAAATAACAGGTTTTGCAGTTTTGTGTCGTTTCAAACTGTTGACATTTGAGATAAAATGAGGTTAGTTAGGAAGGACGTATAGACAAGCTTATTTATATGTTAATTCCTTTGTTGCTTGCCTAAAGGAATGAGCATAGATTAAGTGAGTGAGTTTCAAATATCATTTGGGACAATGGCAGTGCAAACTTGATAATGTAAATGTGATTAAGGCTTTGGTTTAATCTTGCAAATGTGATGGAATGAGTGGGTCCAATCATACTGCTGCCAATTCTTAGAGTGAGGTTGCCCCCTTCTGGCTGTAAGCATATTCTCAAAAAATGTGATCAATAGCAGTACTGGACTTCACAGAAAGAATGATTCTAGCAAATGTTCTTTAAAAAATTCTTCATCTTTTACCTTAAGACACAACACCAAAGCACCAGTCACAGTCCAGTCTGGGTCAAAAGGGAACGCCAAACTCTGCATCTAAAACCAAAGACAAAGTGAATAAACGAAATGAGAGAGGAGAGACTCGGCTGCACAGATCAGCAATCCGTGGAGAGGTCCGCCGCATCAAGGAGCTCATCAGCGAGGGAGCTGATGTGAATGTAAAAGACTTTGCAGGTGAGAGACTTTGTATAGACTGTCCTTTGCTCTGTGCATGTAGTGATATACATTTATTCATATACTGCATACACCTCTCACATAACAGTGCTTCTTATCATTAGGCTGGACTGCATTGCACGAGGCATGCAACAGGGGGTACTATGATGTGGCCAAGCAGCTGCTGGCAGCCGGAGCAGAGGTCAACACCAAGGGTCTGGATGATGACACCCCTCTACATGATGCATCCAACAATGGACATTTCAAGGTTAATAAAATGCTTAGTCAGTAAAGCCAGATCATATCTGAATACGCTCAACATCATTAAGCAAGTATATAAAGTAGTTTGATAGTCCTGTTTAGTAAGCTCAAGCATGTGATCTAATCATGTCTGTTTCAGGACCATTGATTTTTCTCAAGAATTGGCAAAATCACAACTTGACTTACACCAACAAAATATTTTATTATATGATTTCTTTCAGGTGGTTAAGCTGCTTTTACGGTATGGGGGTGACCCACGTCAAAGCAACAGAAGAGGTGAAACGCCTTTGAAGGTTGCCAATTCTCCAACTATGCTAAATCTATTGCTGGGGAAAGGCACGTACACCTCAAGTGAAGAAAGTTCATCAGGTATGTAATTAATTCAATGATGGCAATATACCTGTGAATAGTTGTCAAAATACAGTATAGATGGGGTTTATATGTTGTTTTAACAGTGTATTTTCTTTAATCTCCACAGAATCTTCAGAGGAAGAAGATGCCCCCTCATTTGCCCCATCCAGCTCTGTCGATGGCAATAACACAGACTCAGAGTTTGAGAAGGGCCTGAAGTTGAAAGGGAAAACAATAGACCCTCCTAAATCTGCTGTCACACCTGTCAAAGATGAATATGAATTTGATGAGGATGATGAGGAGGAGCGCGTTCCCCCTGTGGACGATAAGCACCTCTTGAAAAAAGACTTTCGTAAGGACACAATCACCAAGCCCAACAGCTTCATCGCCATACCCAAGATGGAGGTCAAAACCTATTCCAAAAGCAACTCGCTCACACCAAAGAAAACTGTCAGGCGGATCATCTCTGACAGCAACAGTTCAGATGAGGATGATCGGACGTTGTGTTTCACACCAGCGCCTACGCCGCGGCAACAGGCCCAGCCAACAAATACCAAGACAAGAGACAGCCTGAGCTCTAAACAACAGAAAGACAAGAATAAAGTCAAAAAGAAGCGGAAGAAGGAGAGTAAAAACAATGTCAGTAAAGAAGTCAGGTTTGGTAAAGTCAATGACAAATTCTGTACATCAGACTCTGATTGTGGAGATATGGAGAGTGAGGATGATAAGGGCTCAAATAGTATAAAGGACTCTTCTGCAATGAGCCTGAAAGAATCCCCTGGCTTTAATGCCTCCTCCTCTTCCTCCTCCCAGAAACAAGCACCGTCATTAGCAGAACAGCACCCAAAGCAGTGGAGGACAGATGGCTGGAAGACAGTGTCATCTCCAACATGGTCAGACGTCAGTTCCCTCTCAGATTCAGTCAGAACAAGATTGTCCAGTGAGTCTGACTACTCTTCGGCTGATTCCAGTTTAGAGTCAATAAAACAGGTTAAGAGAAAGGCGCAGGAGAACAAAAAGAAGAATAACAATGTGCACAGTAACACAGTAGACAAGAAAAGTTTAGAGCTGTACAAGAACTCCAATGCAGACAGTACAGCCTCCAAAACTGACGGAGATGGAAAAGTGCTAAAAAAGCATAAAGTGAAACACAAGCACAAAAACAAGGAAAAAGACAAAGCTCCTAGTCTAGTGCTTAATCAAGACATGAATGAGAAATTTGTGAAGAGCTATTCTTTTGAGTTTGATGATTCAAGGCAAAAGTCCCTGATTGTTGAGTCAGAATCCGCAGCTGAGAGCAAAGTCAAATTATCCAGACATGAAAAGGACCATTCAAAAAAGGAGGATAGACTATCGAAAAGCAAGTCTGAGGATAAAGATTGGTCATCTGGAAAGGACGTGCATAGAACAGTGAAAGAGGAGAAAAATAAGAAAACAAAGGACTCGACCAAGGACAAGACAAATAAGGAGGAGCGGGAGAAGCCTGCGAAGTCTGACAAGGATAGAAATGCCAAGGAGAAAGAGAAGCCCAAGGAGGATAAACAAAAAGTTCACAAGGAGGAGAAAAAGAAAAAGTCCAAGGAGAAGTCCTCCTCAAAAGCAGATAGGAAAAGTGAACATAAAGAGGAAAAGCATCTAAAGGTTGACAAGGAGAAAAACACCAAGGAGGAGAAGGAGAAATGTAAAAAGGACAAAGCTCCGAAAGAAGAGTCTGAGTATGAAAGCTATGATGTTAACAACCATTTCCTCAACCTGGAGGACACAAAGCTCAGTGCCTCTGATGACCATCATGACAGATGGGGCTCAGAGATGTCGTCTGACTCCTCTCTCTATGGAGATGACAGCTGGGATGCTCCTGTTAAAGAGTACAAGGAATACAAAGCCAATAACTCCGTTAAACTGATTGTTGAGACTGTTAAAGAAGAGACCAGGAAGAAAGAAAACAAAGTCAAGGACAAGAAATCGGATCATAATGAGAAAAGATCAGAGAAAGATGTCGTGTCTAAGAAGAAGGAGAAAGACTCTTCAGAAAAGACAAATGAAAAGAAGAAAGACTGGTCAGATAAACAAAAGTTAAATTCCAGTCACTCAGTTGAAAAAGAAAAGAAGCGGAAGGAGTTCACAGACATTGTCAAGGACAAAAAAGAAAAGGATTCTCTGGACAACAGTCGAGACCGCAAAGATTCATATGACTTCGTGAAAGAAAGAAAAGATCTAAAAATCAAACAAGAGTCAATAAAAGATGAATATGGCGGTGACACTTTCTTCAAAGAAACTGATGCTGTCAGTAAATCATGTGATATCAGAGAAAGAAACCACTCTGGAAAGGAGAAAGAGAAGAAGGGTGAGGGAGTGGAAAAGCGAGAGAAAATAAAAGCAGACAAGCACAAGGAGAAAACAAAAGATCGAGGAGCTGATCAGGAGAAAGAGAAGAGCGAGAAAAACTCCACAGAAAAACCTGTCAAGGAAAAGGACACAGATCGCAGCACCAAAGACAAGAAGGAAGGAGCCAAAGACAAACACAAAGAGTCTCATGGCAAAGACAAAGATCGAAAGATGTCATCAGAACAGACCAAGGACAAGAAAGAAAAGGCCTCTCAAGATAAACATGCTGATAAGGAAAAGGATTTCTTAGAGGTGAAGAAAGAGGAAAGAAAACCTGAGAAAATCAGAGAGAAGACATGGTACAAGATCGCTGACATTTTCACTGATGAAAGTGATGACGAGGACAGTTACACTAATGCCATTGCAAATGTGTCTGACACCATCAGAAAAGACTCAACACCTGATCACGACGAGCTGGATCACTTCCCTTCTGAAAAAGTTAGGAAGTCTTCTGCAGAGGCTAAACATAATACTGAAAGGGCAAAGGAACACAAAGAAAAGAAAAAAGAAAAGGCCACATTTGACACGGGCAAAGAGAGGAAAGGCTCTCTAGAGAAACACAACAAGGACAAGAAAGATTCTGTGGATTCGAAACACAAGGAAAGAAAAGACAGAATGTCAGTGGACTCAAACCAAGAGAAGAAAAATAAGCAGAAGCTGTTGGACAAAAGGGATACCAGTGAGGAAAAGACAAAGACCAAGTATAAAGACAAGCTGGACCATTCAAAGGAAAGAAAACTCTCAAAAGGCAGTGGTGAGAATGAAAAGTCCCTCTTAGAAAAATTGGAGGAGGAAGCAATGAATGACTACAAGGACGACTCTAACGATAAAAACAGTGAAATCTCCTCCGATAGCTTCACTGACAGAGGTCATGAACCAATCCTGACCAGTTACTATGACTCAATCAGCCTGCCAGATGTGTCTGAGGACAGAAGAGACTCACTATCTATATCTACACCTCAGGATAAGTTCAGAGAGAAAGAGAGACATCGACATTCCTCCTCATCCTCATCCAAGAAAAGCCATGACAAGGAGAAAGAAAAGGTGAAGAAGGATAAAGGAGACAAACGTGACAAGACAGAGGAGATTAGAGAATCTTACAGCCGCAGAGAGAGCTTACCTTTTGAGAAAGAGCCTATGCCTCTAGAAGCAGATCCTTATACGTTCCCATATGGAGGAAAAGGGGACGGCGAAGACGACTTTGATAAGACATTGGAATTTGAAAAAGAAATGTCCAAAAAGGACAAAGCCACCGGTGTCATCAGTGACCGAATGAAAGACAAAAAGAAAAAAGAGAAACATAAAGAAAAGATGAAGGAGGAGAAGAATAAGCACACCGATGGCTTCGGGTCATTTAAACACTCCAAAGAGGATGTCAAGTCAGGGTTGAAAGATACGCCCCAGGTCACAGTTCTGAAGGACAGATCAAAGGAGGAAAGTCCTAAATTTGATTTGAAAAAAGACAGAAATCGAGATACATTGGACAAAGACAGCAGACTGGACCACAGTAAATCAAAGGCTAAGGATGAAAATGATAAGCTTCCTCAGTCCAAAGAAACAGCCCGGAAAGATAATCGTCCACGCGAAAAACTGTTGGTAGATGGTGATTATCAAATTACAAGTTTTGGTCAGATGTTGAGTCTAAAAGATCAGGAGATTGAAGAGCGCCACAAGAGACATAAAGAAAGGATGAAGCAGATGGAGAAGCTGAGACCCAAGTCAGGGGATCCTAAACTCAAAGATAAAACCAAGTCCACAGAGGATGTACGGAAAAACCGCAGTGAGTTATCGTCAAAGAAATCCAACAGTCTGGAGTCCGGTCTTAAGGAGAAGAAGCTGAAGGATGTGGGACTCCCGGCCCAAATGATGTCCCCGAGCAGGAAGTTCCAGCCTATTGACACGCAAAACTCAAAGGACTGGCTGTCTGGCCCCCAAATGAAAGAGAACCTCCCTGCTTCTCCAAGGCCAGATCAGAACAGGCCAACCGGTGTCCCCACACCAACATCTGTCATCTCCTGCCCCAGTTATGAAGAAGTAATGCAGACTCCACGGACCCCATCTTGTAGTGCAGAAGATTACCCTGACATTATGCTGGATGGGCTGGACTGCCAGAACTCCTCGGCTATGACTATGTCTATGAATGCATGCTCACCCTCCTTCTTTGAAAGGTATTTAAACTTGTTATTTCCCATGTCAACCTAGAGGCGATTGTTTTGATTGTTTAAAGTATTTGTACTATTGAGCATTTTTTAATGTCGTCTCTCTCATCCACCCAGCAGGTATTCTAACTCCCAGGGTTTCCAGGAAGGCACCTGCCCTACCCCTGCAAAGAACCTCCAGCTGCCACTTGTTAGCCGCTCTGCCTCCTCTGATGTCCGCAGGCCTCTGGAGGATGAGTTCAAAATAGAAGCTGACAAGTTCCTTAGACAGCAGAGTGATCCATCAGCTGAATTTGATCCAACAGCTTCCTCACAAGTTCCAGAAGAGAAACCTGCTTCTGTGGAGCGGCTAGAGTGCTTGTCATCACCTTATTTCTCCCCGATAACAATGTTGTCCCCTCAGCGGGAGCCAACCTATCCAACGCCAGACATTGCGGCACCAGCTTTTGCTTGCACAGAGAGTAATGAGCACCTTCCTGACAGTGTATACAACAGTTTCTTGCCCAAGCCTTCTACACCGGTTCACAGGCCAGACCCACAAGAGCCCTGCTTCGACATTGCTGCGCCACCAACACCAGCTCCTGCGGCTTTGCCACCTCTGGACATCGATGACATCTCTGAGCCTCACCACAGTGAGCCTAATCTGGTCCTCTCAGATCTGCCCTCTGTCACAGAGGAACAGGAAGAGGAGGATGAAGAAGAAGAGGATGATGATGATGATGAAGAGGACGAGGATGAGGAAGAGGATGTTGATTTGGATGAAAGAACTGATGGCAATCAGTGTACTGTGGAGGAGACAGAACCAACAAGGGAACCCTGTTCTTTCTCCCCTCAAGTTGAGGACCCTTTGAGGAAGAGCTGGCCTGCAGAATCCCCAGATCGTCAGGATCCAGATATCCAACCGATCTCTCCAACACATTGTGCACCCAACCATGGAGAAAACTGCTATGATCAAAGCATGGGATGGAACCCTGATGTAGACATCAAATCTCCCCACCGGACGTATGGGGAGATAGAGGCAGCGGTCTCCAAAATAACCAGCCCTTATTCTCATTCAGACAGCGACATGCAGCACATGTCTGGACACCCCTCTGTCACTCCCCCTTATGCTACTTGGAATAGGTGGCATAAGGAGGATGCTGAGGACTTTGATGAGCAGAAGGAGGCTGTGGCTGACATTCCCTCTCCAGAGAGGCCTGACACTGCTTTGGACGTGGAACCAAACTATTTAAACACCTCATCATCCTCCACTAGGCTGGAGTCTTTCTTCCAGGACTGCAACAAGCCTAGCGTAGAGGATAGTCGCCAGATTGACACAGAGACAGCATGTGTAGAACCAGACGTCACACAGAGCACACACAGCTTCAGTGCTACCACTGATGCTCACCTGATCACAGCTGTTGGTCCTGAACCAGTGGTGCCCTGGGCAGACCCATTCTCTGCTGATGCAGATGAACTGGATGACCTGGGACCATTCTCTTTGCCTGACCTACCACTCCCAGACAAGTCAGAAGAAGCTGAGCCTCGAGTCTCAGAGCTAGCTGACCACAACAAGACTTTACCGTCCCACATTAGACATCCCATTACAGAAGTAGATGACACGGATATATTGGATGTGGAACTACCAAGCCCGGCTAAGACTTCATACCCTGTTGAAGACCTTGGCCTAGGGGAACCTACTCGCCAAGACTTAGTTGTACCGTCATCTCTTGCCAATTTCCAGGAAGAGTTGGATGCTGAGCCTCAGAGTGTCCCAGTCAACAGCTCTCTCGCTTTCACACAACAACAGAGCAGTATGTTGGAAAGCAAAGGACTGTATGGCGGACCTGATGAGTCAGAACCAAACGTGTGTTACTCGTCTATGAAATCAGATTCTAATCAGCAGCATCACATACAGATTCCCCCCCTGACTGAGTCTTTGCCCTTACCACTGGATTCAGTGTCTGCTGAGAAGTCAGAGGTGAGACAGGAGGATATGTCTGAGCCTGTAGCAGAGTCCATGTCATACAGTCCTCTTCCTCAGCTCCCTGTGGCAGTCGCCCTCTCCAGCACAGTGGAGCCATCAGACACTCAGGAGACAACATCCAATCTGACCCCAGTAACCCTGACCTCTGTGTCCACCACTGCGGATATCCCCAAAAAGGTGGATGAAATCCCCCAAAGGATGACCCGCAATCGTGCCAAGAACAATCCCTCTGCCGCTGTCCCTCTTACCTCCAGCATAATAACCTCTTCAGCAACTGCCACCATTGTAATGACTAGTCCAGCAGTTATCATTAGCCCTATTCCAATCAGAACTCCAACTCCCACCTCAGCTTCTACCTATTCAGCTTTGAAGAAAGACTCTGTGCTTAGTGTCTCGTCTACTGCATCGAATTCAACCCCAGCAGTGGCTGTACCCACTTCTGTGACCACCTCTGCGTCAGTGGTTCTCAGCAAAACGACTAAAGGTCGCCCTCTTCCTGGGGACGAAGAGGAGTCTCAGACCCAGCACCCACGGAAGAGGAAATTTCCCCGTTCGGCCGGGCAGCAGGTCCAGGTCCAGCTGGTGAACACAGCCATGCAGCAGACCAGGGAAATGATTCAGCAGACTTTGGCTGTAGTAGTCAATGCCATCAAGCTGGATGATATTGAGCCTTACCACAGTGACCGTTCCAACCCCTACTTTGAGTACCTACAGATCAGGAAGAAGATTGAGGAAAAGAGGAAGATTCTGTGCTATATCACCCCTCAGGCCCCACAGTGTTATGCTGAATATGTGACCTACACTGGCTCATACCTGCTGGATGGCAAGCCACTCAGCAAGCTTCACATCCCTGTGGTAGGTTAAAATGTTTTTACCTTTTTACTAACGCTGCAGTGAAATTTGTCCCTCATTGATTTTTGCTATCACTGAGGAGGATATAGTGATTAAAGTATGACTTTTGAAAAACTTCCATCTTTTTACAGTATTTAGGCTCGTTCTAGGACTTAATTAAAATCCTGCTGTGCAAATGTAAACAAGCGCTCTATAATTTAGTGTCTTCTGCCGTTAAATAAAATGGATTTGTCAGAGAGTAAATAAATAATCTATTTTGTGGTTGTTCAACAGATTGCCCCGCCTCCATCATTGTCAGAACCTCTGAAGGAGCTCTTCAGACAACAGGAGGCGGTGAGAGGGAAGCTCAGACTGCAGCACAGCATAGAACGGGTAAGGAAGACATTCTCTATTAACCCTCCCAACCAGAATGTCGGCTAGCCTAATGTCCAACTTAATATCCCGCATTAACTTATTTATCTTTCCTTTATTCACAGGAGAAGCTCATTGTTTCATGTGAGCAGGAAGTGCTTAGAGTCCACTGCAGAGCTGCCAGGACAATAGCCAATCAGGCTGTGCCATTCAGTGCCTGCACCATGCTTTTGGACTCTGAAGTATACAATATGCCATCAGAGAGCCAGGTAGGAAATATACTGATACACACTCAAGTGATATGGAACATGCCAGGTATTATGACCTATTCCATCACTTGATCTGTATTGTAACTTGCTCTGTTTTCTCAGGGTGATGAGAACAAATCTGTGAGGGACCGCTTCAATGCTCGGCAATTCATTTCCTGGATCCAGGATGTGGATGATAAATATGACCGCATGAAGGTAAAAATGTTTACCCTTCAGTCTTCTTATATATGCATTTGCAGTTAAACGCAATGATACCATAAGCTGACAAGTTAAGCAGATGGATTCATATTTACCCTCTTTTTTCACCAGACCTGTTTGCTGATGCGGCAACAGCACGAGGCAGCCGCCCTCAACGCAGTGCAAAGGATGGAGTGGCAGTTGAAGGTCCAGGAGCTAGATCCAGCGGGACATAAGTCCCTGTGTGTCAACGAAGTGCCGTCCTTCTACGTGCCGATGGTTGATGTCAACGACGACTTTGTTCTGCTGCCTGCATGACACCCATGCTCTCACTGGTTAAGAGAAAACTTCGTCTGAAACACTTACTTTCAAAGAGACTTCTTTGAACAGAACGAATGGAAAGGGCTAGCAAGTTTGAGCGAGGACTTTAGACAGGAGAAAATATTATAGCAAAAGAATACAGATGAAAAACTTGCTCTTGATTCCCTTCCGTGAAGAAGGAAACATGTTTTACTGAGGAAAGAAAGAAAATACTCAACTTGCACTTTCATCCTCAAAAGTTTTTACTCCTTTTTTGACCAGAGCAAGAAAAGCAAAAAAAAAAAAGATTTGCTTTGAGGCTCTGACCTTGGGACAAAGCTCCCCGGTGCTCAATTATGATGAGAAAGGGGATAGAGATATATTTTCTGCATTCATTTTTGGTCCCTGTTTCATAAAAAACACCACCGGAAGGAGGTATCAGAGAGGAGCTCTCCCAGCAGCGCGGTGCCTGTCCTGAGGGAGGACTGAGAAGCCTCCCCTGTTGACCCAGGGCTCCTGGTGGGCCAGGAGAATAAGACAGCGCTGACTCAGAGGATGTTGACAGAGCAGTGGTGCATCATGTGGATCTTTAGTCGGTTTCTACAGCGAGAGATTTGGGATTAACAGACCAGGAAGCTAGAACCAGACGCTGAGGGTCTATAAGACCATATACCCGGAGGACACCCTCTCTGTTCAAACTGCACCAGGCAAAGCTAAACAGTTGTGTGACAGAGCCTGCAGCAGATTGGAATACAGAAGAGGGCTATCGATGTGGTTGCACATCTGAGAGGAAGAGACTGATCCTGCAGCCTCTCAGTTTTGGTAAACAGAGGAGATCAAGTGTGGATCCCTGAGGACAGACCGGAGTGTTCCTCAGCCAACCTGCTTACTCCAACACAAACACATCTGATCGCCATTGACTGCAAAAGCACCTAAGGACAACCAGAAGAAACAAACATAACGAATGTCGCGATTCAAAGAGACATTGAGGAACTGTTGTTTGTCAGGCGGAGAGAAATTGTTTTTGTCTATTTCTTTACTTGGGCATTTCATTGTTTCTGAGGAAGTGACTTGAAACACTACAGAGCCAATATTAGTTTAATGGAAAAAAAACAAAAGAAAACTGAAAAAAAGTTGTATTCCGTAAATGATGTACAGTTTTTATATTCGTTAACCAATGTATTCTTGCTGCCTTCTAGATAATTTATTTTGCCACACATTACTGCACAGTTGTAAATAACCTATGTACTGTAAAATCACTCAGTTAAGTGTAAAGAAAAAACACAAAAGAAATAAAAATTATCTTTTTATGTACAGTTCACTTTTGGGCAGCACTTTCCCCCCCCTCATATCCATGGGCAAAAATGTGTACACAATTCTGTCAGTATTTGAAAGACTCCAGTGCACAGTTTTACGTATCCTATCTCTAGATTAAGTCCAGGGTTAGGTTACGCGACTCACCTGGACGTGGATCACCACAACACCAATGGCTGACAGAGACCACTTCTGGGTTAAAACTGGCCTCCCACAGGCCAACCACCATTAAGTCCCACAGATGTAGCAGAATAGATGTTAAGGGTTTATTTAAAGAATAGACAGAGGATTATTATTCATTGCTTTACAACACTATTATATCTGAAAAATCTCAAACCAAGAAAATGCCTTTTTCAGCGAAAAAAAAATGTACTCATTGTTGGGCAAAGTCACATAGATATATATGGGTGGGATGAAAGCAAGAGAGATGTCACTCATGAGCAAACCCATCACCTTAATGTACGAGCATTTCGAAATCATTTTCCTTATTTTTTTTAATTTTCAAAAATTGAACTGAAATCATTGCTAATCGAGACATTATTGTGTGAAACCAACAAGAAATTTTCTTTCAGTTACTTTTGTGTTTTTCTCGGCTTATCGGCTTTTCACCTTCATTAGAAGAGTTTTAACGGCCATGAAAGGTCTTACTTGGTCCCCTTGTTTATTACTGGAAAGCAGCGGATGTTTTATAGGCGTTGTTCCAACTTTACTCACTGGATGGTGCCAGTGTGTTAGGAGCGCAAGAATATTATTTGGCTTTACATGGCACATGAGGCCTTTGAATTTAATGGGTGTTTTTAAACGTATATATTTTTATTACAGCCCATAGGGCTGCCTATTCCCTTTATAGGATTAGGCTCAGAACGATTTGGCTCCAATCACATGAAACTTTTATGTTTAATCTACAAGGAGTATATCTGGTGTTGACACAGATTTTAAATGTTAGGTTACTTTATCGTGTTATCACAAATTATAATTTTTATTTGAAAAAAAAAACAAAGCGGACATACATCAAGACAAATGGAAAGAAATCGCCTGTGCTGAATACATTGGGTTTTATTGTTAAAAATCTTTTAAAAGTTGCAATTAGTAGTAAGTGATTCTCTATTTTTTCTTCTGAAAAGTTTTCCTGACCTACCACATTGGTTACACGTCTGTCTGTGAGAGCTGCTCAAGTATCCCCATGGCAATATTATCGGCAAATGTGAAAGTGATTTACACAACGTCAGTCAGCGTAGCTGGTATGTCTAGTCAAGTGCAATGGTTGTTGCTATTACACTGTGCAGACAAAGTGGCTAGATGTATAGTTACACACATCCTGGTGGGTAAACATATACATGCATATTTGGATACAAATAGCCAGGATTTTTAAAACCCATTAGTCATGTCTTCGTTTTTTTTCGATTTTGGTTTCTTCGATTGTTTTTGGGAAGAGTTTGAGGTTGTCTTTCACAGAATCCTTTTGTTTTTTAGCTCTGTGTATGTAGTTTTCAATGTTGTGTTTATCCTAGGGTTTTTTGTTCCTGTATAAAGCATAAACACCAGTGGCATGTCAATCACGTTGCTTATCAAGCAGAATGTAAACCGTTACTATGCCCTGACCGACCACACTTTCACTATTGTTTACAAGACATCAAATGTGTTTCCGTTTCATGCGCCACCTTTTTTTTTTTTTAAGTTTAAGCCCTGCCTTTGTTTTTTTTCTTCTGTAATCAGTTATTATTTAGTTCATAAAGGCTTGAAATGGATTGCTTGACATAGTTGCACAACGAGCAACTGACAGACACCGCTGAACAGAGCAATAGACTAAATACATCCCTCCGTATGATTATTCAACCAACAAAGAGTGATTTCTGGATCAATTCAATACAGACACACACACACCAGTCCTCTGATGCACAATAGAGCACTTGGACGTGGTGATACAGATGCTAGCCACCTCAGTCAGCAACATATTACCTCTACTCTCCTCACATTCACTCAGTGTTTATTTTAGATTTGTGTTTGTTGTTTTTTTCTACTGGACATAAATATACATGATTAATATTTTTTCATTATATAGAATCACGATTTCAAGCCTTTTTTTCTAGTTTCCTTTTTTTTTTTTTTTTGGTTTATTTTTTTAATTAAAACCCAGACTGTAGCTGTTTCTTTGTTCCTTTTTTAGAATGGACAATGACTAATACAAAGCATGGAGAACTACTCTTTAAATGGTGAGAAATAACCTATTTATTATCTTTTTGTTTTTTTTTTCTGACACCTGTGGTATGTTTTGAGTTGAAGTTGGTCTCCGCTGTGTAAATTTTCCTCCTTGTAATGCGTGAAAGAGACATACTGTAAATAGCTCTGTAAATAAAACCTCCCAGGACGTTTTGCACCCTCCTCTTTGTACTAGTCTGAAAAATTGCGTAGAATGTGGGGTTCTAATAGCAATGAGCTGCGTGCGCTCGCTCGCTGCAGGTGATTATGATGTAACATTGTAACATTTTTTTATTTGTACAATGTAGTTTATTTGTGTACATATTGTTGGAGCAGCTAAGGGGGGGTGGGATATATGAGGGGTTGTTGACGCTATCGTCAGTGCTGTAACAGAAATCCAGTACTTTCACCTTTAGCCGTCGTTGATTTCCTGCAAAAAAACAGATAAAAAAACATAAAAAAATAAAAATGCCACAAACTGAAAATGAGGATGGATGGGAAAAAAAAAAGACTAAAACTGAAAAGTAAAAATTCTAAAATGTTATTTTCTACAGTTGCATGTACAGAGAGCGCGAGAACTGCTGTTGTTCCTCAGAGATTATGTTCGTTAATAAAACTTTGAAATATTATCAGCCCTGCTTTAGTTCTTCATTTTGTGTTTGTCTGTGTTAAGATGTAAAAGCTGTGGGATTCCTCAACGTATCAGAGCTGCAAACAATCTTTAATTTAACTGATGCCAATGTTTCAAATATCCATTTGGCATATGTCAAAACTGTCACTGTAAATTGTTACTTGTTCCCATTTTTGAGTCAGGGAAACAAAGGCAGCATCATTATTAAGAACAGTAACTTTAAAAGTCGTTGAGCCCTTCATCACACTATCTTTCAACACGAATTAAATCCTATCACCGGTTGTATCTTCTCCCAATCTGCAGCTGGCTGGGCTCAAATCAGCACACATAAACAGATAAACATGGGTCACTACCATCTCTGAAGGTGATCTTATTTCCTGCTAGATCAATGACAGTCAACAAGGCATTGTCTTGATATAATGGCCAATCAAATTACACTTCACTTGTGATGTTGTAGTGTTGTTTGTCAATACAGTGAGCTAAAAGTTTGAAATGCCTCGGCTGCCATGGCTGACTGTTATAGTACAAGTTGTAATCTAATAGTCTCAAAGACTTCAGTCATCAGTGTAACTGGCCAACATCACATTTCTCTTCATGGCATGTTTTCCTTTCATAGCCATCATGTTATGAGGAAACGGTGAATTATCAACAAATGGTAGGCAGATCATTTATATGAATATCTCCAGTCTTCCCATTTCTGTAACCTGATAGGTTTGATACTTTTCCAAACCTATTTTTGGTTACACTGGGACTAACATCGTAAACTGCTCAGTCACTCAGCAGAAATACACACTACACACATCATCGTCCGCAGTCGCCCTGACATTCTGTCAGTAGTTCATTTCTTTGTAAGTTGTAAGATTTCCTGGACGTGAGGGGTCACTCAGTGTAATTTGAGTTTGCATGTTTCATTTCGGTGCCAGATGAACTAAAAATTAAAATGACTTTCCCTCAGCATTCTCTGATCCTGAGACCTTCACATGTTAAGTACCAAGTTGCAAAACTTCACTGTCGCTCAGCCTCCAATATTTGCATAACCTGAGGGCACCAAAAACTGAAATGGGGTTAGAGAAGACTGAAGATGAGGTTGACTGAGGAAGCTAAGAAGAGCAACAGAGAGATGCCAGCTGTTAGCAACTGAACTTGATCACAACTGCTGGGACTATAGTTGGATCAACAACAAGCTCAAATCAGCACCTGCTTGCCTCGGCTGGTCTGGCAGTCAGGAAAGCCAAAGTTTTAGACTTGTGACTTGCTTGACACTTGCATGTTCAGACTCTAGACGTGACTTGAGACTTGCAAATCATTCATATCATAATCACAGTCTGACTTGGTCCAAGTACCCAACTTTATTAAAGTGTAATACGAAATTGCTGGAATGCCCCTTTAACAGGCAGCGAATGGGGGTTTGTGTTTGAGTTAAAACCAGCTACGTTCTGACTGAAGTCTTATGTGAAAAGTTTCATGTTTTTATAACATATAATAATAAACAGGTGATGAAACACAAGTCGCAAGACGAAGTTAACCAGATTCAGAGAAGCATTGAGTCACCAGGATCCAAAAATATGAAGCATTGAGACAGAGGTCTGGTGAGTTCAACGCTGCCTCTCATGTCTTGGTGCTGGTAAATAACCTCAGAGAAGATCTACACCCCCAAACTGGGTCGTATGACACAGTCCCCTCCTCCTCCTCCTCCTCCTCCTCCTCGTGCGCTCTACCTGCTGCAGCGCCGCGCGGCTGTGCGCACTCTCAGCTCATTGCAAGCCGTCCGTCGCTTCTCACCGCTTCTCACCCCTCTTCCGATGGATTACGAAACGAAGGTGTTCCCTCACACAGGCGGATATGGACGCTACAATCGCATGGTGGTCGTATTCAGCTGGTTCCCCAACTTCGCGGTCATGCTGAACCTGTTCAGCGACGTGTTCTACACCCTGATCCCGGACTCGTACCACTGCAAGCCCGACCCGCAGCTCCTGCCCTCCGCTTTCCTCCTCAGCAACTTCTCCACACAGGGATACCTGAACCTCACCATCCCCTGGGTGAACGGAACCGGGTTGAGCCACTGTGAACTTTATAAGTATCCTCCCAACACCTCGGGCGTCTTTGAGAATGCGCCCAGGGAGCGGGTGCCCTGCACCAAAGGGTGGGATTACACCACTGTGGCGGGGCTCCGGAGCAACTTTGTCACAGAGGTAAAGTTACTAGTCTGATTGCCAGTTACAGCAATAAGTCCTAGAAACTGTTGTGGCCTTGAAGAATGACGACTGTCAGCAGCAGTTAATCAATATTTGCTCATGTTAAGCAGTCAAGTTGTCGCCCAGGAACTTCACTGCTCCTTCTATGTTCCCCTGATGCCCATCAAGACAGATATTAGACAAATAAGGACGAAACTACAGGATACTCACTGCAATGAGCTTATGAGTTAACTACTAGGAAGATTGTGTGTAAAACGGAGATTGATTGTTTTATCCAGTCAGGATCTTGTACCTTGATTGTCCCAAACAAAGCCGGACAATCAGGTCACATTAAGTCTGGGGTCTTGTTGTGTAAGCTGACAGTAAGCAGTAGAAACCTGTTTACCCGGTCCTCAGCCTGTTTCATAGGATTTGTATGACTCAAGGATTCAGCCCAGTCTGCTAATATTGATGAAGACTTCTAACAACAACAATTCCCAGTGGGATCTAGTGCAAACAAACGCGTGCAGTGAGTGTTGTGGAAGGAATTGGGGATGACAAGCAGGACAAAGTGATTATGGGGTAATTATCTATCAACGTTTCCTCCAGGACATTTTCTCTTTCAACGGTTCAAGGCACTGGAAACAGGTAGTTATGGAACTAATTCTCTTTCCCCCAAGACTAACTGTCCAGCTAGGAAGTCTGATGCCTCCGTGTTCCTTCCTGAGACCCTGAACACCTCATTCACCAGCAGCAGTAGCAGCAGCAGCAGCTTCCTCTGCTTGTGGCGTCATTCGCTGCGACAAAGAAAATATTGAATAAAGGAAAGAATACATAAAGTAAAATCATGCTAATCACTTGTAAATACAGTGAGGTGGAAACTGGAAGCAAAAGCAAAGTCGTTTGCCTCGTCTGACAACGTCACGTAAACTGAGAGAAATGTACAAAACGAAATATTTCTTCTGGCCATGAACTACATGACGCCTTATTTTTTCTAAAAACTATTACAATATACAATATATATATACAATATATATTATATAGGAATTATTTGGAATTTGTTCCATAAAAAACACCACCTCTAACCAAAACACAGACCTCCATGTTGTCTCCCATCATCTTCATGTTATCTTCTCTGGTTTAAAGGGGCCGTATGTAATTTTCTGGTTCTTTGCTGCTCCTTATATATTTGGAGTGTAGACGATGTTTTATATTGTATCTTTAACTCTTGGAATATATCTCCATGTATGATAACATGTCATGGTAACATAACAACAAAAACACTATCATCCCTGGCTCATCATGTCCCCTGAGAATGGAGCTTCCTGCCAGGGACACAAACAGCTGATCATTTAACACTGAATCATGAAGAGAGACAGTGAGTGCAGACAGTGATAATGGTTGATAGAAAAGGGCGGATGAGCACGGCAGGTCTGTTACTAAGTTTGACTGCTTCATACGATGGCTCAATACAACCTTTTTTCTCCTGATGTTTATTATTGATTTGGTCTACACATGAGTGCATCTGCAAATCACACTCTGTTATGAAATATCTAAGATTAGTAGAAAAGTAAGAGGGGAGAAGAGTTTCTGCCCAGCAGTGACTACTAACCAGGCGTAGAACTCTCGATAGGCTCCACTTTGAACACTACTTTGTTCTAATGTAATAACGCCGTCAGCAGACATCTTAATTCAGTTAGGAGCGACATGATCTACATTCCTGCTTGCTCACAGATATGTCTGTGTTTGTGACCCGACTCGGAGCCTGCTATTCCCAGCAGGTTGCAACGGCAATTATGGTGACTGCAGCATGCTGACGACAGTTTCCCCCTCAAACTTTCAGGTCTGGTTATATTAATAATACTTTATATGAAAGTTGAGTCCAGTGTGTTTATGATTGATACACTGCACTTTGAATTCACTGTAAACCAATCACACAGACTGGACTGAAGACTGGAGCATAACAGAGGTTAACAATATTTATTGACTGTTGGAGCTCAAGCGCGTTATTAGGAAATTGGTTACTAACAAACCTTCTAGCAATGCATAATGGCAAACTTTAGCAAAGGACACTAAGAGATCAGAGGTTCTTCCCCTACAACATGTTAAGGAAATCCTCTGTGCTTTTACACAACTCGTTTGTTTTCTAAGGCCTCATTAGGTTAAACTTTGCGGGGAATTTTAGCTTTCGGTTTTATGTGACCAGGCACCTTTATTTGTTTTGATATTTGATATCACAGTTAATTTCTTCAACATACACCAACCTGCTGCCACAAATACTCCCGCGCTCGCCAAGCTGTGTTAACTGAGACTGAAAACACACTCAGCAGGTACAAAGGATGCTTCAGTTTGAGTTCCATTTGTTCAGAAAACCAAGATGTTTTTCTACTTTAGATATGAATCTATATATTTGAGATAAAGAAGAGTTTTATATTCAGCAGGAACTAGTGTTCGCCTGTTTTTCGGGACCTTCTCCAACACAAACGACAGCTCTCTTTCAAGCTCACTCAGTATCTTTCTTGTCCTTCTCTGCGTCCCCAGTGGAACCTGGTTTGCAGCGACTACTGGAAGATTCCTGTACAACACATCTGCTTCATGACAGGATGGATTCTTGGATACATCTTCCTTGGCACATTGTGCGACTGGTAAGTAACAACTATATTTCAATAGTGTTCTGTAAGTGTGAGTCAATGCTGATGTGACGTTTGTGTGTTTTCAGGGTCGGTCGCCGGCGAGGTTTCCTCCTCTCCATCAGTCTGTGCACTCTGTTCGGAGTAGGCGTGAGTTTGTCCAACAGTGCAGTGTTGTTTCTGCTGCTGCGTTTCTCTCAAGGCGCCGCGCTCGCCGGAGTGTTTTTATCCTCGTACATTGCCAGTGAGTATCTAGCACCCTGCACACACCTGTAGGTGTTGGACCAGTTATTATTCTGGGGGAAAGTCTCACTTTTCTTGGGTGGTGGAATGAAAACAACCTCGGCTTTGTCTCACTGCAACCTCGCTTGAGTTTATTTTTGACTGCACTGCTGGATTAATGTCGCTACGAGTAATTTGATGGTCCCGTGTTCTTACAGATGTCAAGTCTTTGAAATCATTAGAAGAATACATTTGTTTCTTCCAACTTCTAAGGAGGCCAGGCATCACTAACAGAAATCCGATTAATAACTGATGAGAAGCAGAAGGATAACAATCAGGAAGACACTTGAAGAGTAACGGACGTCCACTCGTCCTCTTGCTGCAGCTTGTTGATATGTTAAATTCAAAGGAAAGTCCCTGAACATCATGTTCTCAAAGTCTCGTGAAGTGTAAGAGCACTCTGATCCACCGGTTGCTGATTAGTCAGCCATTGAAATTTGTTTGCCTTAAAGGTCTTCGGCAGCTGTCGTCTGTTTGGCTTAAAGGTTGAGATAATAGAAAAATCCTTTTTTAAATGTCAAAACCAAATAGAGGCTTTTTAGTTTGAGCAATGGTAGAAATATACTATGTAACGTTCGTTCTGGATATTCAGCACATCAATTTGAATTGGACGATATATCTGGTAAAGAGAGGATGTGGGTGCATATAGATAAATATCATTATGTTCTGGAAATCATCTGTAATCACTTCCGATCTCCTCCTCATATGATCATGTGTCTTTTTCCTGTGACCTTGTAACATTACGTAGTACGTTCTCCAGCCTGCTGTAATCATCCTGTCTGTCCGATAACTAATTAATGATACTAATTTTACTATTGTTTCCATCCATGCAACTGTTCTTGCATGGAGAAGCAACACTAAGTTCGTACAAAACCTTTTGGATAAGCTCAACAGTGCATGACATTCTAGCTAATAAGCAAGTTGTGACAGAACGTATCCCTCCCAAAAAGATATACCACATTCCTTTAAATCTGACAAACGGCAGTGCTGAGCTCTAACTGATAGCAGGCAGTTGGTTGGGGTTCCGTCATCCTACCTCTCAGCTGGCCTCCTTCATTCAGCATGACATCGTCTATGATGAGATTCCTCTGGCTGGCAGGGAAACGTAATGTATCAAATACAGTGCTTGTTCCTTATGGAACCGCCCTGAAGCAGCATGGAAATACATTTATTTTGGCGTTTGTAGCAACAGTGCACATTCCTGTGAGCGAGGAGATGGCACGAGGAAGAAGAGATTTTAAGTGCTCCCATCTGAAACACACACACTCTATCTCTGTTATTGACATGCACGCACTCCCACATTCCTACAAGGTCGGGGCTAGATTGAGTCCAGACCTTTTAAGTTTGGCTGATGTTGGGTTGGGCAGGGTCCCTTCGAGAAATCTTTTTCCAGAGATGATTACTGCTGGCCCAGTTCTTCAGAGACGAGAAAACAATAGCAGGACAGGACTGACGACAAGGAAGTGAGCAGGAAGTTGGCTCCTCATTTTCCTCCCCGCACCAACCCACCATGGAGGAGGTTAAAAGAAAACCTTTGAGCAAGGTTGGAAATCAGAGGAAATGTGCATAGTCTGAAAGACTCACAAACAAGTGTAGCTCTGTAACTGCTTCTTGAACCAGGGATGTGCATATTTTTTGATAGTATGCAGACTTTCGCTGTGCTGTAAACCTGCGAACCGGGTACACAGAGCTTGTACAAAAGAAGTTATTATACCAACTGGATATCACGCCAAAGCATGAAATGTTCCACTGGAGGATATCTTGTCAGAGTCACAGTTTCCCTAATCTAGACATGAAACGTACGCATGTATGAAGGTACAGTACCAGCAAAGAGTGGTATTAAAAAGCAGCTGCAAAGGAGGAAACTGGTCCGTGCGTATAAAGTAAACTGTATACATTATCAGAGGCGGTGCCCCATTCAGTCCGATAAATGAAGCTTAGTGCAGCAGGAGGCGAAAATCCCTTGACCTCCGAGTATAATCTACTGCATCTGCTTCCGCATCTATTCAGCCCATAGAACTTGTGCACTGGTATTCCCATTGGGCTGCTGCAACGTACAGGAAGCGCATAAGTGTTTCCTTTAACCCCACGTCCCAGTTGACCAGGCTCCTTCTCTTGCATTGAACTTAGTGTATAACTTTGGATTCAGCTATTAGAAAAACAAATTTGAACGTGAACAGAATTCCTCTTTTAGGATTCTGTCATGTGGGTTCAAATGGTTCTTCATGACTGTTTGCTTGCTGAGACTGACTCAAACGTTACTTTATTTGGTCTGGTTCTATAGAATGTTTCATCTTTGTGTGTGTGTGTGTGTGCGTGTGTTTCTGTTGCACTCTTGTCTAATAAACTAAGCAGATTATTTCTGTGCAGTTGGGTGAAACACAAGGTTTCATTAATATCAGACAAATCCATATGATTGACGTAAGGC
The DNA here is from genome assembly GCA_901007825.1 of Macroramphosus scolopax. Lineage (NCBI taxonomy): Eukaryota > Metazoa > Chordata > Actinopteri > Syngnathiformes > Centriscidae > Macroramphosus > Macroramphosus scolopax. The sequence goes on along the minus strand of CAAKHC010019280.1, from coordinate 39,886 downwards.
CGCACATGACCTGTGTCGGCTTGGAGTCGGAACTGAGCGATTTAAAGATTATAATCAGAGATAATGATGTGGAGTCGTTCACATTCTGACCGGCGATCGGTTGGTTTCGGACAAATGCATTAGTCTTCCTTCAGTTATGTTTCACTTCTTTCTGCTCCGTCAGGGTTGGAGCTGAGTGACCCTCCCCATCGTCTCATGGTCGCCATGGTCAGCGGCTTCTTCGCCATCTCCGCAGAGCTGCTTCTGCCGGGCATCGCTGTTCTGTGCCGTGATTGGCCTGTTCTCCAGGCGGTGACCACACTACCTCTGCTCCTTCTGATTTTCTGTTGGTGGTGAGTCAGGTAGACCGTCATGTTTGGGGTGGACATGTGTGTATTTGGAGAAGCATTAAGGATGCTCAGTTTACCGGTCACAGAATAGTTTGGTCTGCATCTAATAGCCACACCTGCGTTCACATGTTTAGATAATAAAATCCTTCTTGGAATGTTTCCCTCAGCTGTGCCTCAGTGTTTCCTGAGTCTCCTCGCTGGTTGCTGGCCACAGCTCAGATCCCTCAGGTGAAGAAGAGCCTCCAGGAGTTCTCCACCAGGAACAGTGTGTGTTTGCCTGATGAAATCTACCCTGGTGAAACCCTGCTGTCAGGTACACACACTCACAAGCTCGTATATGCACTCTGATACAAACGTGACTGCTTCTCAAACTCTCACGAGAAAAGTTTGAAACAAGTGGTGCCTCCTCCTCAACACCTGTCCCGTATAAACAATCATGAAAAGTGAACTTTATTTAGATGAAACATTTAGAGTTTTTCTCCGTCTATCTTCTGGTTGTAGAAATAGATTCAGCGTACAGCGACGACTGCCGGCCAAAGTATTATTCCGTTTTGGAGCTGCGACGGACTCGTGTCATCTGGAAGAACTGCCTCATCCTCAGCTTCACTCTGTGAGTTTTTAACTTTCTTTGCATTGCCTGGTGGATGACACCATGTGAATCAAGTGGAAGTCTCTCACTGATTAAAGACACTGATGGATCAGAAAGTTATTTTACGCCTTTAGAAAGCTGATGATGATTATGAGTCTCATGTTGAGTAAATTGCCAGCAAACAAACACAAGCTTGTTTCTTGGGTCCAACACTCTCCTCCTGTCCCTGCAGGTTTATTGGAACAGGCATCCAGTACTGTTTCACCCGAAACCTGCACAGCTATTCCAAGAACTTCTACTTCGGCTACTTCGTCCGAGTGTTAACCGGAGCGTTGGCCTGCATCTTCCTCTGCTTGTCTGTCGATCATTTTGGTCGTCGTGGTATGCTTCTGCTCTCCGCCATCATCACTGGGCTGTCGTCACTGCTGCTGCTGGCCCTCACTCAGTGTACGTTACATCTCCATCGTTCTCTCACAGTGATATGATCCTGGGTCCTATCCCCGGCTGCCCCCGGGCCTTTCTAAGTGGAGTTTGCATGTTGTCTGGGTGCTCCGGTTTCTCCAGACCATCAAAGACGTATGTTAGGAAGTTAATACTCCTGTCACTGCCCCTGACCAAGGCTCTGTTAGAAGGAGCTGGATTTGGCTGCCGTCTGCTCCATCCATTGACGACGAGTTCGATTCAGAGGATGCACGTTCTAACACTAGGAGCGTTTCTAGCACCTTGTTCCACCAGACTGTTGTGCATGGACAATTTATAATTTATTTTGCTGAAGTGGGGACGGATGTCTGTCATGCGGGGAATAACTGTGGATCGGTTTCGCAATCCTGAGATCAGAACGTAACGGCAGATGTGCAAAAAATCAATTCGAAGTCTCTTTCATGCTCTTGGAAATATGTCAATGCCATTCTGATATTCACATGACAAACTGCAATGTGATCAGGGTCATTTTGTTTCGCATGCAAGAAAATGTAGATTGAATAGAGATTTTTGCAGGTTACTGCTGTAAATGTTGCTGCCGTTAATAATTCTTCTGTCGCTCCTGTGTGTCAGATCTGCGTGGAGGCCTGGTGCTGGTGCTCTCTGTTGTGGGACTACTGTTCTCTCAGGCTCTCGCCATGCTCAGTGCGTTCTTTGCCTGCGAGGTGATGCCCACTATAGTGCGGTAAGTGATTATCTTTTTGCATTTTACGTTGGTTTGTTTTAGGCCAAAGTTTTATCCACTTACATGGAGAAGATTTATGACCTATTCTGCAACCAGCCACCAGGGGGCAGTCAAGATCGTTTGGTTTTACTGTACACAGACATGATAGGACGGTTGGAAAGTATTTAAGAGTTGGACTGACCCACTGTTGGTTTTGTACTTTAATGAGATATCCTGACTTTTGAACTGATCTTATCCTTTAACACATGATGTGGAGTATTCCTTCCGTCCTCTTGATGATTTTGTCCACCATTTGTTCCTCCGTGTCTCTCAGCGGTGGCTGCCTGGGCCTGGTGCTGGCAGCAGGCTGTGTCGGCATGGCCGCCTCCTCCCTGATGGAGCTCCAGAACAATAGCGGATACTTCCTCCACCATGTCATCTTCGCCTCTTTCGCCGTGCTCTCTGTGCTCTGCATCATGCTGCTGCCTGAAAGCAAACGCAAGCCACTCCCAGACTCACTGAAGGATGGCGAGAGTCAGCGGCGGCCGCCTCTCCTCCGGTCTCCAGCTGACAGGGTCAACCTGCCATTACTCTGCTACCGACCTCCAGTGTCGGAGTACAACCCTGACAACTATTCTCGCTTGGTGTCTGCCACCAGGAGGATGTTGACCAAAGATAGTTTGCCTTATAGGATCACTGTGCCAACTAATCCACCTCTGCTGTCGGACAGTGAATCACAAGGACAAGAGAATGAGACGCTGAGAGAAGATTAGATCTTCCTCATCCTCCTCTGTGTAGACCTGGGTTATCCTTCAGGTAGACATATCTCCAACAGACCTCACCTTGGAAGAAGAGCATTGACTTCAGGAATTTTTCACAGAGAAGCTTCCTCAACCAAGCAAGTGTTGTCAGTCATGTGAGCTGCAGCCGTTTGTCCATTTGTAACACATGCACAATTCATCATGTCTGATTCACCCGTGTCTCTGTGCTGAGAGGAGCCCGGGACGGACCAGAACCCTTCTCCGTCCCGAAAGCATCTGAAGTCTAAAGTGATCTTAACTAATGGACTAAGATCATAGCTTCAAGATGTGTTTCGGACACAGGGTCCTGTTCTAACAGTCCCTAACAAAAGGGCTCTGGATGATGCACAGGTCACTGGGAATGATATTTGCATCGAAAGATGAAATGTGTACGCGATCACTGTAACGTATCCTTACACCACTTCGTGCCTTAAGAGCCAACAGGGAGACACTGTAGCGCGAAGGACTGACAGTTCTACTCCCGTCTCTCTCTGGAGCTCCGGAGTTAGCTGAGGCATGAAGGAGCTGTCGCTGTATCTCAGGGCTGCATCTCCACCGGGGCTCCTCACCCAGCAGCGGTGGCAGAAATGGGACGCTACGTTCACCTGTTTGTACTCCATCATGTAGCAGCGTGAGAGCTTGTGATCGTACGTGAGTGCTGGAACGAACATTGACTAGAAAACTGAGAAATTCACCCTCTGGTTCAAGTTAATCTAGTTCTCACAGCACAATACTTTTAAGTGCTTCCTCTAACCACTGACAACCCTTTAAATACGTTACTGAAAATCATTTGTATGATTGTCGGCTGGTGATCTGAGCGAGAGATTAACACCAGAGAACAACCCAAGTCTGTTTGTGGCTGACGAGTTTGTCCACTTTATAAAACCACTTTGTCAGGCTACCAACTATATTCATTTATTTAAAGATGCTACACATTGAGCCTCCTCTAAATAAAACAGTCTTTTAAAGTAGTGACATCAATATGATGATTTCACAAAGGACGTCATCTTAAGGGTGTGTGTGTATGTGTGTGTGTGTGTGTTTGTCTGTGTGTGTGTGTGACCAGCCTTCACAAGTTTGTTGTAATAGTTTATTGTCTGTCAATAGGTAGTAGAATTTGTTTTACCTTCGGTGGTAAATTAAAGATGCTTCTGTTCTTAACAATGATGTTAGGGCCAGAGACACAGATCACCGTGCCCCGATGAAGTCAATATGTTTGACTTCAAAACATCTGTAGATTGTCTCAAACAAGAAAAACCAAAATCAGATATTCAAAGCTGTGAAGTTGCATTTCTGTGGCGTCCTCCTGTCCGAACACTAGATGGAGCTCTCTTCCTACCAATATTTCTGTGATTACGTTGCTGTTCTGATTGTTGAGAACATTTAGTTGGTGTGCGTATTTGATTTCAGATTACACTTGTGAGGTTTTTGTCATTGTCCTCACTGATATTTTCCTACAGCAGCTCTTTTCTGATTGTCTCAAATCACAATGAGTTCACTCGGGTGGAGACTTGATCTCCTTTGTGTAACCCTTTTATGTCACTACTCCCCTAATCATTTACAGCGAGTAAGACAATTCAACATAGAACAAGTTGTTCAGCACAAACAAACTGCAGCTATAGAGTTTCTTATCAACACGCCTCGACATTTGAAACACAAAGAGCGCAGCGAGGATGTGAGAAGCAGCCTAAAGATCTGTGGATGTGAAGAGAGTGTTTAGAGCCAGTGTGAGCAGAAGGGCCAGTGTGCTGAGTGAATGGACGGCCCCGACGTTGCGGTAACCATAGCTCATCCTGCAAGGGTTCTTCACCTCGTCATACGGGATGGGAACATCACCTGGACTGGTGCCTTTCAGACTGTCACGGACCTTTAAAAAAAAAAAGAAACTGTCAGCCTGTTATGAATCACTTTGAACCTTTTTTTGACTCTTTAGCACTCAAGTATTTCATTGCAGGAGTCAACTGATAAGTGAAGGTTGAATGTTTGAATTCTGCGCCCAAATTCCAGCTGCACAAACCCAACACAAGGTCGCCTTGAAATTGAGGTTTAATAAGATTTTATGTGAAACATAGAATAAAGAGTAAAATATAAAGTGCGTGTTGTTCGAGGCGCTGGAACACTTGTTACATGTGAAGGTCAAGCAGAGCAGTGGAACCGTGTGACAGGTTACCGCACGGTAACATCCTCAGTGTTACTGGGTCACTACTTCATTGTGTAACTATTTATAATATATTTTTAAGATTTTTAAATGGCGTTTACTGCAATAAATTTGACAAACAACTGGATACTTGATATTTATTGGGGTCTGCATTGATGCATGTTATGGCTCAGCTAGCTGTTAAAAGAAAGTCCTTGGTTAGTCATACTTCTCTTATAAGCTCAGTGCCGCAGGCTGGCATTGGAGTCACACTGCCTTGGAGACTGAAGGCTGCGTAAGAGGGGCACATGTTGCATAGAGAAGCGCCAGCGTCACGAAAGGTTACGTTTGTTTTTGTCTGAAATACTGGCAGCCGATTAACAAATGCCAATACTCACGAATTACAACATGTAAGATGTAAGACATCGTTCCTATGCATATATTAATGAGAGTGACGAACAGCTAGGTCATTTATTGGCCTTATGGATGGCTTATTTCAGCCTGTATAACCTTGATGACGTCATTAGTTGACGTTCTCAGCCTTGGCAAAGCTGCTTCAGGGCCGTAGGCACCCAGAGTAGCGTCTCTGAGCACTACTCAAGAGAGGCTGAGAGGTGCTCACAGTGATGTGTTAAAATATCCTCTTTTACCACGAGTATCCTTCAAATGTTACTTAAGACACAGATTGCGTTTGCTTCACACGTTCATCACTCACCTGCTCAACCTTTGTCATTACACGGAGCAGGTTATTTCCCAAAGCAGCTTTGACCTCCTCATCAGTCCAGCCTCGTCTTATCAGTTCAGCCACCAGTTTTGGAACCTTGGACACGTCTTCTAGACCCTCTGGTAGTCTGAGTGTGTGACATGCAGGGAGCACTGTTATTATCAGGTCCATTTATTTTTGTCTCATGCAGGTCCACCCCGGGTCTCCAGTGCTGTAACTTGGCTGATAATCAAGAATGAAGAGATTCTTTAACCATAAGTAACAATCAAATTGTATTACAAATGTTGTTGAAGTGCAATTCAAAAAAACAAATCTCTACCGACTTTGGGAGAAACGTTTGTTCATGCTGGACTCCCTGTCGCATAGTAAGAGGTTTGTTCAGGAGATAATGTCTGAATTGTTGTGACTACCTTGTTACACCATCGTAGTCGCCGCCAAAACCGATGATACTGGGCCCGGCCACTTTCTTTATATGGTCAAAGTGATCTAGTGAAGTAATGATGAATTTGATGAGCAAACAGTGTTGAATCAAATATTCAAATATCCAGGTTCACAGCAGCTTACCGGCAACATCTGTGAGTTTAGCGGTCTTGCTGCAGGTCACATAGTCATTGTAGAAGTTGACCATAACGATGCCTCCAGTTGCATTCTGGAGAGAAAGGACAGGATGTAACAAACCCTATAGGATGGCACCCGATGCATGTTGGAGAGCTGTGTGTTTACTACTTTGATAAGTGCTGAACAGGAACAAGGGAAGACATGAACTGGGCTACACAAGGGGACTGACCTCAACTGTCTTGTACCAAAAGTGCGTGTCACCTGGTGACACCTGGGCTTGTTATTTTACGGCTCTGCACAACAGCTGTTTACTGTTTTATGGCCTTGAGCTGGAAATCTGTAATGAAGGTGCTGATATACGACCACTACCTGCTGTAAAGTCCATTGGTGATGTGCAATCGGAGATAACGAGCAGTAAAGACTGGGTGTGTTTACAAAGATACCAAGCTCCTGAAGTCTTCTTCCATTTATCTGTTGATGCTTTTCACTTTTGCATAACCAAATCACACCAGAGATGCATCTCTCGTTTTAACACACAGGGCTTCATCTTTGCTCTTCAGCCTTGTTTACTGTCCTGCTGATTGTATTTCACACACAAGTGCACAGACACACTCACCACTCTCTTGAGGACATCATCTGGGACGTTCCTCTTGTGTGGACAGATACTGTAGGCGGACGAGTGGCTGAAGATGACCGGGGCTTTGGACATGTCTAGCACCTGGTTCATCACTCCCACGGTTACATGAGCCAGGTCGATCAGCATCCCCAGGCGGTTCATTTCCACAATGATTTGCTGTTGTTGCAGAACATTAGTTGCACAATGATTGTTAGTATGCAGAAGTTACATTTTGTTGTTATGGTGCCAAGTAATGCAAGAGTCAGTAAGTACTTCCAAACCTTTATTTAGTTAATTTCTACTACTGCCATTGTCAACATGTGTTTCCATTCAAAGTTACATTTTGCACCAATAAGTCAAAAGCTCTCCTGTATTTATCTTTTGTAAATTGTATTAACATGAAACTTTCCCCCTTATTAAAATGTAAAATGTCGTTATGTATTTATATGAAGTTGTTTTATTCTTGAAAAGGCAGCAACAGTTTACTACAATAATTGAAAAAATACCTTTATCAATGTTTAATTCCTCATCCTCATTTATGGGCGTTGGAACAAGACAATCACAAAGGCATAAAACTTCAGACACTCATCTGTAACTTATTAACCTTTGAAAGGGTAATATACCCATCCCTGTTCGGAGACTGACCTTGCCAAATGGAGACAGGCCGTTGTGTTCAGATGGCTCTGATCCAGTGTCGACCAGCCAGTTATCCGCCCTGACATCAAGAGCCAAAACCAACCAATCGTTTAAATGTGATATGAATCCTCAGATTTACAAAAACAAATATAAGTAAGTAAAATATTACTCTTCAGGTTTATATCCTGAACTCCTGAGGTATTTTGTCGTTAGTTATAGGACACAAGGTTTCTTCAGCAACAGAGGTTTTCTCTCACACAGTAACTTTAGCTGCTGTAACTCTATAACTCTTTGTTCAGCACCAACTGGCTCTCCCACAAAATCTGATACCTCAGTATGGAGGCAGGAATTTCCCTTCCTCTCCCTGATGCACCTTACACTAACTGTAGGTTATCAGCCATTAAGATGTGGCCATGCCTGCTCTCTTGCATAGTGTACGACATGAATCTGTGTGACAAAGGTTCTCACCAGGGTGTGTTGCAGGAGTGTGTGAGTGTCATGTAGCGAACCCCCAGATGGTACATGGTGCGCAGGGTGCCCAGACTGCTGTCAATGGAGTGACCCCCCTCCACCCCGATCAGACTGGCTGTCTTTTTAGCGGCAAAGGCATCCGTGATTTCTGTGAGGTGCAGAGATGTAACGAGGTCGATGGGTGATGCACTGAACGGGAATGTCTTTGAGGTTACCAACCCACCTAAAGATCTCACCTTTGCTACTGGTGGCAAACATGAAGGTCTCTGGGTACTTCTGACATAACCTGTGGATCACGTCGATCTGCTCCAGTGTTTGTCTGACAGCGTCTTTGTACTGAGTGTCACAGGGCACGTAGGCTGACCAGAACTGAAAGAGGAAAAAAAAGATAATATTGTCACGAACCAGCACTGTGTATCCAGGGAAATTTAAAGCTCCTCTACGTTCCTTATGAGGACCGCAGACTATTTCAATGATCACTAGTCCTTTCAGTTTTTATGACCGTACATATCTACTCAATGAGGAACTGGAAAACAGAGAGAGGAGCCAAGTCAAATGGAGGAGGAAAAACAAAGACCGGAACCAGAGGCAGAAAGGGAGCAACCATTCCAAAACAGAAGTCCGGAGTGTGTGTTCATGGAGGACAATTGAAAGTTGACATGGAGAAGCAGCTGTCGTTCCCAGATATTGCAGCTAGCACAACACTACGGTTTGATGCTGATCTTCCATGGGAGGACCCAGCTGAGGATGCCAAGGGCAGGAAGAGGTCAATTATCCTGAGCTAGGAAAAGAACGATGTAGAAAGGTGTTGCAAGCAACATATGGGACCACCAAGGTGGGTCTGAGGGGGTTCCAGGAGTTTCACACGCTTCAAGGTCACTTCGGATCAGGAGAGGAGAGCGTGGGCTCTTCTCAGGTTCCCTGTACACCGTGTTCTGTTCGTACCTGTGCTCCCAGCCGCCCCTCCTTTATCTTAGGGATGTTGGTGTGTGTTGTGTTGAGTTTGTTGAGGTCCACATCGGTGAGCTGGTTGTTGAATTGCTTTAGAATTTGCCAAGGCAGGTCGTTATGTCTGTAAAATCCAAAAAAATAAAAGGGAAACAGCCTTACAAGCACTTTCAACATAACCTGCAATTTCACAGCTGGAGGGAAACTGCAAATGACTTCCAGACGTCAGTTTCCATCACAGAATAAAAAGCTGTTTGTCATTAGATGAAGAGCAGTCCACGTACTCAAGACACTTTTTCATAATGCAAAACATGTTTGAAAGTGAGTCACTTACCCATCGATGAGCGGCGTCTCAGACATCAGCTTAAGAGCTTTGGTCATATTCGGGTCCTGAGCTCGGACGACGGTCCAAGACAGGATCCCCAGTGCCACATATACAGCTGAGGCAACCTTGGACAACATTTCTTAATCTTCCACAGGCAGGTTAGTGTCTCTTTGTCTCCTTAAACTTAGCCAATCTGCAACTAAAGATACTGCTGAACCTTTCTTTTCTTTCTCTAAATCCACTGCAGCTGGACCGGCTTTCTGGACTCTCCAATCTCAGACTTTAATGTTCTATTTCTACAAATTCCTTTCAGAATCCCACCCTGTCCGTCCGTGCGTGCTCGCTCCTCCTCTGTCTTTGGTCTGTTTCTCTTTACAGCTTCAGCGGTCATAAACTCAGCACAGTAGCTTAAACATGCAGGCTAATATACAGCGCACCTTCGACTGCTGTTCGAACGTTCACAACCTCTCCGTTTTACAGGTGTCCTTCCTGTGACCTCTGGAACCATCTCCACCGAGAACAAGACACATTGTGGGCCTCGCACAAACTTCAAGCTTATTATGTAGATAAATATTTATCCAGTGCAGACCTGCTGTACTCAGAACACGTGAACTTTTACGGGGACGAAGATAAACGGAGAGTAAATATTGGACTTGATTAATCAGGTGGCCTGAGATACATCCCCTCATTCTGCGCTGCAGTGTTGAGGTTTTTGTTTGTTCTACTGCTCCCTCCCAAAAAAGGAAATTCTATAAATCCGTCTTTAACCTCGGATCCAATGACCTCTGTAGGCAGAAGACATGTTGAGCTGAATTGAACATGTCTTGCAAGGCCAAACACAAACCTGATCAACTGGAACAGCCACTGTCAGTTCCTGTTCTAGACACTTTTGTTAATATTTGCTGTTTTGGACTAAAACCAGTTTCTTTTTTCTTTTTTTTTTTATTTTGAAATGACTTCTCTTGTGTGTTGCATCTTCCTGTTCCTCAGTTCCTGTTCTTTATTGCTTCCACCTTTGTCTCACTACCTCTGTCCTACCTTGGTCCACTGTGTTACTCAACCAGCTGATTGCCCCCACCTGGTCGCTCAGTGTCTGATTGGATTTACTTTATTTGCTGTATCAGTCCAGTTCTTCTTCACCATGATTTGCTTGCTAGTTTGATTCCTGCATCCCCGTGTTGAACATCTTCTGAGTTACATGTGAAACGTCAAGTTCTTCATTTCTGGCCTGTTGCTGAATCTTTGTGTCCGATTCAACTTTCCATGATCAGAAAAAAGAAAACCAGAACATATTAGCCAGTAAAGTCTTTGCTTCTTGGATTAGAAATGACCGAAACAATGTGTGTTTGTGGATACAAATTCAGAGCCGGAGTCCCGGTATAGTGAGGAAACTGGACTGAATGTTTTTCATCCTGCCATTAACATTATCCTCCTTTTTCCGGGGTCATTCGTGAAGGCACTGATTTATTGCTCATATCAGGACGACCCAGTGTTATCTTCAAGGCTACTTGTCCAATTAGCCATTAGAAGCGGTTAAATGAATACTAGTTATAGTGTTTAATAGTCTACTAAAAACTGATTGTGAGAAATTTTTATTGTCTGAATTCTTAATTTCAAGTCTTCCTCAATAAAGCATGATGCATTGGACACCTGAATGTGAAGCCTGTTTAAAATAAAGAAAGTACATACATGGAGAACAGTAACGGCCCCGAGAGGAACACAAACACAGAAGATGGGGAGTTTCTAAAATAATTTCAAGGTTCCCCAGTTGTACTTTCCTCTGAGGTCATATCTTGCCATCTTATAACTACTTCTGTTACGAGAACCACCGTTGGATTTATATACATCCTATTCTTGTCCTCTATAGAGAAGCTCTCCTCCCGTAGGGTTAACTGTTATTCACGATAGGACTAAAAGTAGACATTCCCTTCTTTAGATCAAGACGTGAGAAAGCGTGGTTTCCCTTTGTGACATTTTTAAGATGCATTGCAACATCTTTCACCATTTCCCGCATCACGTCGGACAGACGGATCATTGCACGTTAGTTCCCCAATCAGCTGTGAATGCATGTATTTTGGATTTGGCAAGAGTTGCAAGAGACGCCCACCGTCTGGCTGTCTGACGCCCATTTCACTGATTTAAATTCCTCTTTTTAGTTCATGTCCAGCCCTCCTTGCCATCAGTCGGCCTCGCTCACAGAGACAGACAGGTGTAGCCGGAGTAAGACAAGTAAGGCAGCTAAGAAATTTAGACAAAGACCCAGAAACGTTTATTGCGTTCAGATATGGCCAGGTTGGATGTCATAGAGATGTTTCATGGTATTCCATTTCCTGGACACCTGCACACACAAGACTCCTTGCAGCTCGCTCTCGAGTTCCCATTTCAGGACACAGATGTCCTCATTGTCTCCTATCCAAAGTCAGGTAAGGACTGACGATGAAATAGACACAATGCAGATGTTATTTCGATGTACACCTTGTTGACTTGATGAAGGGATTCAATGAAAGTCAGTTCTCTGATGCTCTGTTCTCCTAATAGGCACCACATGGATGCAGCAAATAGTAACACTCGTATCAAGCAGAGGGGACCCACATGTGTCCCAAGCTGCCCCAAACTGGGCTCGGGCACCCTGGCTGGAGCAACATTACTGTGCTGCGGTTCTCGAGGCGTCAACCACGGAATCTCGAATCATCACCACACACCTGCCACATCACCTGCTGGGCCTCGTCCTCCAGAACTCCAAAACAAAGGTAAGCCTGACACGTCGTCGCCCGGTTGGACCACTCGCTTTGAATACAGTTCAGACGTTCAGACGTGTTTCCGTGTCGTCTCGCAGGTCATTTATGTGAGCAGAAATCCCAAAGACGTGGTGGTGTCTTTTTACCACTTTCACAAAATGGCCAACTTCTTCCCCGAGGCTGGGACGTTTGCAGAGTTTCTGAACCTATTCCTCGAGGGAGCATGTGAGTCAGATGTTATTTAAATATATGGGGATTCTGGCTTCAGTTATGCAGCTTCAAGTAGAATTTGATCAAAGGAACACTTCACATTTATGTGTTGCAGTGAATTATGGCTCCTGGTTTGACCATGTTAAAGGCTGGACGAGCCAGTTAGCAGCTATGAACAATCTGCTTCACATCACCTACGAAGAGATGTCGTTGGTAAAGGAGAATAGATACATCATGCAAAATGAACGTTTATATACACAACTACACACACATGTCTTGTAAAATAAGGCAGGTGAGCAGAACATTCATGGTTTAAAATGGTTCTTTGCAAACTGCACATTCTCTTTCTTAATCTAAGGCTGATTTATTGAACATACTGTATACAATTCTAAAGAAGTTTGGAATCATCCGTTTGTTGTTCGTGTGTGTCAGGACCTCCACGGCTCCATTAGGAAGGTCAGCTCTTTCCTCCAGCGCCACCTGGTGGAGGATGAGGTGAACAACTGTGTGAGACACTGCAGCTTCAGCAGCATGAAAGACAACAACATGATCAACTACTCTCTTATCTCTGGAGAGATACTGGATCATAGCAGAGGCTCCTTCATGCGGAGAGGTGAGTCTCACCCTGCCAGTTAATTACATGTCTTGCTCTGTCGAGTTCCCCCATGTTCCAGATGTTAATGAGTCCTATTTACAGTGTATATATACTTTAATGTATCCTTACTTAACCAGGTGGAAGTCTCACAGCGTGTGAAACAAATGTAACTGAAATACGAGCACTCAGTTTTCTGACATTTATATAAATATAATAGTTCTCAATGTGGGGTCAAAGTGCACCAAGGGGTCCAAACATGAAGCTAAAAGGATTTTACATTATATATTATTATTATTATATATATTTTGAAATAATTCTGTCAACCTTCAAAATAAAACGAATCAAGAAAGAAACACAACTATTTGATTGAGGCGCTTTTTAAATGTTCACAAGGACACACAGTTTCATTTAAAAGGATCCTGAAATTAAGTTTGGGAACCAGTGGTGAACCAGTGGTGAACCAGTGGTGAACCAGTGGTGAACCAGTGGTGAACCAGTGGTGTTCAACCTGGTTTGCACACAATCCTGACTACACACTGACAACAACTGCATAGAGTGATCAATTATGTTTTGTGCCGTCAGACAATATTAATTAATTTAATTATTTAATTTAGAAATGCTCCCCGGTAATGTTTGTTAACACTGGACCAGCCGTTACTTACTGAAGTGATCAGTCTAAAGTGACTTCATGTACTTGTACTTGCAGATCCACTGATGATGAATAAAACATCGGTTGCTCCAAAAGTGTAGAGGCAAAGCTTTTTCTTGTACACAAAAAACCATCATCACAAGCATTTAGAGGCACAGCTTCCAATTTGGACTAAAAAAACCCAGAGCCTGCTGCTTGTGCCAGCCTGGATGGACAGCTCAGTGTAGCACCTGCACAAATGTCTCTCAGAAAAATCCCTCTCGTAGTTAAGAGCAACTTAAATGTGGAGGTGAATACTATTCACAAGTCAACAACTGATAATAATAGTTCCTTTGTGACGTGAACAAAGCGATCACTTGGCCCCGAGTATTTATAATAGCTGCTCCTTCCAGACTCCTTACCTGATGTGTTTTTCTCTAACATGCCTTTCATCTTCTCTCCCCCCGTGCTCCCTTCCTCTATTACAGGTAAGATTGGCGACTGGAAAAACATGTTCACTGAAGAACAGAACCGTCATTTCGAAAGTGTCCTCGAGTCCAAGATGCAGGGCTGCGCTTTGGAGTTTGTGTGGGAGGAGCCGGACGAAGAGGTGAAGCAGAGCTAGCGAACAAATCAAACTGAACACCGCAGAACTATGAAATTCTTTAAGTAGTTGGAAAGTATTTTTTATCCTATGAGATGCATCGCAAGAGGACGGGCTTCACCAAACTGTAGCTGAAGGTACAACATCCTCTAACTGTAGACCTCAGAGACGTCTTACTTCTATGAATTTTCCATAAATTCAGTCTGAATAAAAAACGGTGTGTACAGCGTTGATTTTTCATATGTCGTTCAGATAGCTGCATCTCACCTAAGGTCAACACTAATATGCTCGACCTTAAACAAGAAGGTTTTTGCACGTTCTTGGTACTGAGCAAATGGCTCGTAAGGACGCTAATGTGCAGTACGAGCAGGGAAATGGACAGTTAGCTGCACAGGAATGAGCAGAGATTAAAGGAAAGGTTGATGGATCAAAAGAAACGTGTCGTCCTCCCTCCAGTTTCCGTGTGCTCTAGGACTTTGTAGAACTAGAATGCACGTGTAACATCTATGATAGTACACACTGTATATACCGATGGAAACATGGTTGTTGTAGATTTTCATGCTACTCAGGTGAAAAAGTCTCAACTCTAACATGCAGATTTAGCTGGATGACTCTCATCCTTTACAGCATTGTCATCGGAGTTCAGTCAGGATCTTTAAACTACTTTGGAAGGATCAAAGAAAAGTTGATCTTATTCTTCATTTATACCGACAATGTCATCAGCCAGCAGTGACCCAGGAGCTGGAGAGCCGTGCACTGATACACACTCCTTATATAGGAGTCAAAACCCTGTCTGTCTGTTTAATGAAATACTTTATGTTGTAGTGCCGCTCAAATTCTGTAGAAGAGTTGATCTGAAAAATGACCTGAACTAGCTTATGCTTTATCGTCCTTATGTTATACATCTTATAACGTCTCTCCTGGAGTTAATGTCCAATTAACTGACATATGTGCAGAGTGAGCGAGGACGCATTCAGGTGTTGCACGGGGTGAGTAAGTGAGTGTCGATGTAGACTCACTTTTAGGGGGTTTCATAACCCGCTTCAACTCCCCGCTAATTGGTTTAAGATTGCACTTAAGATTTTAGTTTGAATTTTTCATGCAGTATACTTTATTAATCCCTCAAGGGAAAGTCTTCTCTGTATTTAACCCATCTGTAGGTGGACACACACACAGCGGAGCAGTGGGCTGCCACTTTAGTGGCGCCCAGGGAGCAGTTGGAGGTTCGGTGCCTTGCTGAAGGGCGCTTCAGCTGTGAATGTTGTGGGAGGGGAAAGCGCTGTAACTTCTCTAACTCCGCCCACATTGTTTCCTGGGAAATTGACCTGGTGACCTTTTCGGTTCCAAGCCCACTTCTCTTACCATTAGCTTTTCTTTTTATTTGGCCAACACACCTCAGTGACCACATGCCAAAAGAGGAAGTTGTTCAGTCCCCGGCGAACACCGGAAGTCTTTAAGACGCATGAAGTCCATTTAAACACGATACTTCTTGCAGATTATTAATTTGAATAATCTAATTTGAGAAGGTTGTGTGTATTTCTTTTCTTCCATTGCAGCAAACGTGCATTTTACTAATGTCTATCCTTGATGTTTGCATGCAGGAATCTGTGTGAGAGCTCACATATGTCCTTGTGTGTCTGTATTCACTAGAGGGTGAGGTGCGTGTGTGTACGTTTGACTTGTCATCCGGTCAAAATTGAAAGACATTCCAGCAAAAGCTCATGCAACCTTGAAGATAATTGTCTTCTAAAAACATGCTGTGAAAGCCTGTTCCATGAAAGAATCATTGTTCCTTCCCTGGTCTGAGGCTGTCTCAACTGAAGAGATGCAGATGTTGGGAGAAGATGAGTTGAGTTGGCTGACAGGCGGTTATTTCTTTAGTGCTTTTCTCTTGGTCAGAGCAGTTTCTTCTTTCTCTTCTGTCACTTCTCTTTTTGATGAACGTGTATCGAGGGAACACGTTGACAAAGGCTTCAATGTGCTGATTTTATCATCTGACAATAAAATCCATATATGGTCGCACGCACGCACGCACGCACGCACGCACGCACGCACGCACGCACGCACGCACGCACGCACGCACGCACGCACGCACGCACGCACACGCACTGAGCCATGTGAGGAGTCGCTTCACACCTCGCTGTATATTTAGGCTTCTGACTGCTGAGGGGAAGGACATTTAAGGGTAAAGCTGTTGTCAGTGGTAATTGGTTAAAAACAATACGACCATTTGTGAATCTTTTACAAATAAGAGGAGATGTTTTATGGGTAATGGCCAAAAGAATAAGATTTCCATCATTTTGACAAGCTGTCGAAGCGATGGAGAGACGAGGACGAGGTCAGAGGAAGTGCAGTGCCTCTACTCCACCGCTCCTTCAGTATAAAAGGAGTAAACTTAAATTCATTATTAAATTAAACTGAAAAAAACCCCCACACATGATGAATCAATCTGCTGAAAAGGGAACGAAGCGCACAAATGAATGTTGTTTCTCACCTTGGGGATGTCACTCGTCTAGCTAGGCCTGTGAAAATAGTCGTCTTACCTTCTCTGGAAGAGTGTTGAGTAACCCGGCAGACATCTCAACTCATCTCAGACAATTTCAAAACCTTAACCAAACATTTTAAATGAGAAACCTCTTGCGCAGCGAAGCGGGTTCACCCGTCATAAACTTATACGTTATCCCAGAAAATCATGTGTGGAAAAGCCTCATGTGTGAGGAGCCGCTTCAGACAGTTAATTGCTGTTGGCAGATAATGAGGGGGGTGTTTCCCAACAGAGCTGCTGCTGAAAGAGGGCTGACCTTTTCTATCTCGTAGCGGTCTGGTAACATGACAACCCCTGAGAAGATGTTGTTAAAAAGGGTGTTGCACATTTGCAGACTTCTCGTTATTACGTCCATTATCGCACCGGGGTGGCCATGACAGCACAGACAGACGACTGACACCGACTGCCTGCAACCGGCAGAGTTCCTCTTCAAAGACACTTCTGTCACAACAACCACCAACTGTCACAGATCAGAACCTCTGACATGGCTGTCACTTCTCTGAATATGTTGTATTATTACAGGCATTAAAAGTATTTAATTGTGCTTTCATAATTTGACAGTTCATATTTCTGTGAAGCGTTTACAGTCCACGCTGGCTCCTGAATGATGTAACTCAGAAAGCTTCGGTTAATCAGTTACACACGAGGCCGCGGAGTGTTTACCTGGCAGCTGAGTACACAACACACTTCCTAGAGACAGATTACAGTCACGCACTCATTTTGTGACCTGGCCACTAGACCTGTAGTAAATATGGAAATGTCTTCGTATATCAATCATGCTAACAAAATATTCATCATCCGTTCTAATTCTGCTTTAAACTGCAGTAAGAGACTGTCAGTGTTGACCTCAGTTGGCGGTCTGCAGGAGTGATGGAGCCAGAGAGAGTACGCTCTGAGACTGGTAGAGAGTAATAGCCTTTGACAGGGATATTAATATTTTAGAAGCCATAGAGGAGAACCTCCAGTACTCTGTTGCAGAGCTGCTAGAAGACAACTTCTTATTCCCCTCAGCAGGTCCTTTTTTGTTTTTTTGCTAAAAATGGCCAAAAGTGCATTTAATATTTTTGGAACAACGTCACCGAACAGCTAAAAAGATGGTTTATTTTAAACTCTTTCTTGCAGCCAATGTCCATCTACATAATTATAACTCACTGAATGCTCTGGCTCAATCTTGTTACAGTATCACAGCCAAGTCCGGTCAACGTCTCTCATGTTCAAAATAATCCAAAACAGATGCACTGCAGTTATATATTGCCCTCTAGTGTAGGGTCTGCGCTGGACTGTCAATGTGTCCAGGCTGTCTCTTCTCTTTGTGTCCACCTGACAGACAGAAATAAATATGAAGTTCTGCTCTTTACAGAAAGTGTTTAGCAATGAAACATCATGTGGGTACTGCAATTTAGTTTATTACTTCTGTCAATCACAGTATTTCAGTCACAAGACACAGAAGCAGTTACATTAAGAACAATGAAATATCATCACTAACTTAGTACATTCATGGAATCAGAAGAGGCCGAGGCCTTAAGACTGCCATGCAACCATCTTAGCCAGAACAGCCTTTCGCTCAGCAGATGATGTTTCTGTGTCCCCCCTGACGACGCTGCGTATCCAGGGCAGATATGAGGAAAGCTTCATATAGACTCCAAACTTGTGCGCGCTGCAGGACTTATCATAAGACAGGATACCTGCAGCGTACACATCCCCGCTCTCAGCGTCTGTGACAGCCAGAGCACCGCCTGCATCACCAAAGCAAACATTTCCGCCGAGGTCAGTTGGTCCGGTGCAGAACATGTTGTCATCCACAGCTGGTTTGAGCGCATCATTTGCATATTCTGCTTTACAGGCGGAGTGATCGGCAATGGGGAGCACGAGATGTTTGAGGGAAGCAGCAAGGGTGAAGAGGGCGCCCCAGCCCCAGCCGGCGATGATCCCAGCGCCGGGCAGATCTTGGCCTCTCTCCGGCAAAGGGATGGGGGTCACCTTGTTGCTCATAACCACAGCCTGCTTCAGCTTGATCAAAGCCAAGTCGTTGTCCCAGTCGGATTGGTTCTGGAAAGCTGGGTGAAGAACAATCTGCAGGATGGGGGTAAAACACAGCAGAGGATATCTGTTTCAGTGGTTTAATCCTGCTGTCCATATCCATAAACACATTAACACATGTTAATATCTTCTAGCTGTCTAATGAAGTGATGCATCTCCAAGTCGTTTCTTATGTTTTTATGTCTAGTTGGTTTGCACCTTTAATTTTTCAAGTTTTATTCATCCTAAAAAGTTCTGTCGTCAGCCTCCTTCACAGTAAATGTTCTTCACCTTCTCTACCGCCACCTCTTTGGAGGGATCAGCTTCTACTCGTCCTGTGATTCCCAGGTACACCTTAGGAATGACGGGGTCTTTTCCCTTAGTGTCCTCTCGACTCTTCTTGATAAAAAGGTTCCTGCCAGCTGTCAAAACCCAGCGATCGGATATGAGGGCACCGCCGGCATAGCCTCCATCCAGCACACTGTCAGCGTGGTAGATCATGGCCTGCCAGGGGACATCAGGAGCCAGCGTCCCCCCGATCATCCGCCTCGAACGGAGGTTAGTTAAACTTGAGCCTGGGAGATAAACATGAATATATCACATTAATATTCCCTGTGATGGATTGAGATATGACAGAACGTTGGATGTTCAGCTGCCACAGCGTCGACTCCAAACATAAACTTTAAAGTTTCATTTGCAGAAGTTGTTTTTATTTGTAACACAAGTCATTTCCTCTTAACTCTCGCGTGATCTTGTATGTATCTCATAATACAACATGACCCTGGTTGTGTGTGCGTTGTTGACGTTAAAGCATGCAGAGAGCTGCTGCTGGAGAGACTTCTGTCGTTTGAATGAAACGCTGCCATGACCCGAGGTGGCCCCCCAGACACTGTGGGCCTTGATTTATTTATCGTGGAGCAATTCCAACTACGTACGTGCTTTTGTGTGGTTGAGATAATCCTGACAACTGTGGAAAGAAGCGATCCTTAGACGGATGTTTCTATCCAGTACTGCTTGTTGTACTTGTGCATCCTGGAAGAGTTATTATAATTATTATTCCCAAATAACTACAGTCCTATCAGCGTCTGTGGCGGCTTGTGTTTGTTATATTTCATGTTAGCATTGCTAAAAAAGTACCGAGGTGGCTGTGTCATCCCGGCATAAGACAGTTTTACAGACCACAGTGCACAGTGAGAGCTGCAGACTCCCACTGTACTCTTCTTGTTGGTCACATACAGTGGTTAGAGCCCAGTGTGTGTGTGTGTGTGTGTGTGTGTGTGTGTGTGTGTGTGTGTGTGTGTGTGTGTGCAGAGTGTTTGTCATACACGTGGAATGGGAAACAAGAGTTTCGTCTCCAGTTTCTCTTGACAGAGAGGCTGTTATCCCCTCCAGATGTTCAACAGAGGAATGTTTAGTTGTCAGTTTCAGCTTACATCAACTGAATTACTGTCGTGTTGAAAAGTAATTAATTGTCATATGGAGTTTTACAAACTCGTGTTTTTAAGCTTGGATTAGGTTTGGAAAAGTATGAATGGAATACAAATGTAATATGAAATAAATTCAGATGCAGTAGTGCAACAATATACAGTATAAGATGGTAGTATAGTATTATTATAGTCCATGATTATCATTATAGTAGCAATATAAAGAAATGAGTATAATCATAAAATATTAATAGCAAACTATCAATGCTCCTTAAAGTTAATCTGGTGAAGATGGCTCCTTCTGATGCCAGGAACCACCTATTGAACCACCTATAGCCTCGTTTCACTGCCTCTGTTTGCTATAGAAATGAATCGCCTGGCCTTACATGTTCCCTGACAGGCATCAAATACAGAAAGTGATTTAGTGGTTTGACCAACCTACTGGAGTTAGACCGATGTATGAACGTGATGATAATCCTGAAAGCACCAGCACACTCTGTAGAG
>CAAKHC010019279.1:17919-35650 GCA_901007825.1 Macroramphosus scolopax | reverse complement strand
CCCCCCCCCCCCCCTTCGTCGAGCTCTCCTTAAAAAGAAACACTGAGGTCTTGCATGCAAAGCAGGAGCAACGTGATGTGATGAAATTCTTCCCTACAAAGCTGTGCGAGTTCAGGAGATGTAGATGCTCCCTGTGATGGTAGCGAGAGAGGAATTCCTCACATTCCAGGCATTTAAGGACAATACTGCCCTGCAAAATCTGTGCCCCACATTTTGCATTAAAGATGCCACTTATCTTAACAGGCTTTAAAACCGTTCGACTCCAACACGGAAGTACAGATCAATTATTTAAAACAAATGTGCTGAAAGCGGTGATGTGCATTACGGAGCCTTCGCAACCAAGACGACAAAGTAAATGCAACGTGCCACTTTGAAACATTTGTAACCCGACTTGTTGCTGTTTTTTCCTTTTGCAGCTGACTCAATATTGAAAAGGGAAAAGCGGCTGCGCACAAGGAGAGTGCATTTTGAGAATGTGACAGTGTACTACTTCAGCCGGCGGCAGGGCTTCACCAGTGTGCCGAGCCAGGGAGGAAGCACGCTGGGCATGTCCAACAGGCACAGCTGGGTCAGGCAGTACTCCCTGGGAGAGTTTGCAATGGAGCAGGAGAGGATCCACAGAGACATGCTCAGAGACCACCTGAAGGAGGAGAAACTCAACTCACTCAAGCTAAAGGTGGATGATTTGAAATGGAAAGTCACTGGTTTAAGAACCACTCTATGATTAGTTCTTTGTTTCACTACTTTAATTAACAACATTTTTCTTTAGCTGACTAAGAACGGCACCGTTGAGTCTGAAGAAGCCAACACTCTGACGGCAGAAGACATCTCTGACGATGACATCGATTTGGACAACACGGAGGTAGATGAGTACTTCTTTCTGCAGCCTCTGACCACCAAAAAGCGCCGGGCCCTGCTTCGTTCATCCGGGGTGAAGAAGATCGACGTAGAAGAGAAACATGAGCTGCGGGCCATCCGAATGTCCAGGGAGGACTGCGGCTGCGACTGCAGAGTCTTCTGTGACCCGGAGACCTGTGCCTGCAGCAATGCAGGAATCAAGTGCCAGGTACATGAATATATTCTTACTGGTAAACAGTAGAACATGCTGCACATTTAAAATGTTAAAATAAAATGACTTGCGTGGTAAATTCTATGTTCTCTTTAGGTGGATCGCATGTCGTTTCCATGCGGCTGCACGAAGGAGGGCTGCAGCAACTCAACAGGGAGAGTGGAGTTCAACCCCATCCGTGTTCGGACCCATTTCTTGCACACCATAATGAAGCTGGAACTGGAGAAGAGTCGCGAGCAGCAGCAGGACTCCTCCATCAACGGTTACCGTAGCGACGCTAACGATGCCGGAAGCGTCAACCCGATGGTCCAGACCCAGCACAGGTTGGAGTACTCTCTGTCAGACGCTGCGCCCCAGTCGGCCGGTCTGCACCTGCAGACCGCGGACGAAATGGAGGAGACGCTAGATGAGGAAGATGAGGATGATGACGAAGACGAGGAGGAGGAAGAGGAGGAGAATGAAGACGATGAAGAGGATAGCAGCAGTGTTTTCAGTGGACTGTCCGACTCCAGCACTCAGAGTTTAGCCAACAGCGACTCTGAGGACGAGGAGGACGACGATGAGGACGATGAGAGGTCTGAGAACTTCGAGGATGACGTGACGGCCCCGTCGGTGTGTCACACAGAGGTGGTCCCCTTGTCCTCTGTGCTCTGTTACAGCGACGGCTCGGTGGCACCCGACAACCGGCTCAACGGGAACACGTATCTAATGAACTCTCCTTCCGCTGAGTATTATCAGCTGAGGAGCCCCGGTGCCGCGTCCAACGGTCCAACCAGCCAACCCAGTGAACCCTACGGGGAAGCCTTAGCATTCCAAGATCCAGTCACCACCACCAACAGCGGTGTAGCCCAGGGACCGTTCAACCTGACCGGGGAGCAGTACACAGACTACCCTAATCAGCCTGTGGAGCAATACACAGCGAATCACCATTTCAGTTTGACCAACGGCGCTCCGGCCACCTCTTTGACCTGCTACGCACCCGAGCAGGAGAAGCAGGCGCTGCCTAAAGCAGCGTTTGTCGACCCGCCCGAAAATCAGAACCAGACACAGTTTCAAAACTACCTGAACAATAACAGCCCGGGTTCCTTCAGCAGTCGCAGCTCGTGTACGACAGCAGAACAGCCGCAGCCAGAAACCAACATTAACGGGCATTCTGAGCTGACCTTACTAGCGAACAGTACCAAGAATCTCTCTTTGCCGGCCATGTAGTGGGCCTCATCAGTGTTCTGCCATTATTGCATCTGTACTGGAGAACAAGCCTGACCAAGCGGCATTTCCAGGGAACACATTCATGGCCTTTTGCAGTGTCTAAACTTAAAGCAATTTACAGCCCCATAGCACATTTATCATCCGTAACTATGACGCCACAGATTCACGATGGAGATGTTTCCGAGGAGTTCACCGCTCCTGAAGCTTCCTCCGCTGCAGTCGAGCTGAGCTGGGAAGATGAAAAACATCTAATATGTCATGCTGTGCAATGTATCTTGTAATTTCAGATGGAAAGTTCTAGTTTTAAGCAGATAACGTACTGTAGATGGAACTTTTCTATGTCTGCTGTATGTGTCAAATGTGCAAAAAAGGATTATTGTCGGTTTATTTATCGTTTAGGAAGTATGTGTACACGTACAGTATCTATTGTAAATGTTTTGATAACAGTACGCATGCTCTTTTGGGAATCTCGGTAACGTTTAGGGGGAAAAAAATGCTATTGTTTTATACAAAAATGTGCATTTTTTTCCCTTCTTTTTTTGTCACTATTATAAATGCTTTTTGTCAGGTTTTGGAAAAAAAGCATGAAAAAGCCTGAATTCTTATTTGTGTGTTCGGGAAACAATAGTAGCATTAAAGGTGGTGTCAAAATCAGTTGACAGCCGTGAATGCACGTGTGTGTCTGACGTGCAGCTGGTCCGAACTGATCAATACAATGTGGAACGTTTCCCCCTCATCCTTCACTTTTAAAACAACGTGATTGATAAGTTGAATTCTTTAAAGCACTTCATTGATACAGGGATGATAAAGTAGCACTTTGACATATCTCCAAAAGTATGTGAGGCTCAATGATTTACCGTAGACGTTAATCCACCGTGTTTATCATCACTTCTGGCACTTCGTTTGAAAAATAGCCACTAAATTTGTATCTAAATGTGTCAGTATTTCCCAATTTAACTGCTTCTAGAAATCATTCTTTTAAATGCAGTGTAAACGACGTTAAACTGTCTAGTAATTAAGATGTTTATTTATGTGGACCCGGGAGTGAAGGTTGATTTGTTCTAATGAAGTGTAAAGTGCAATAGTTGAGGGTCATTTGGACGCAATTGTCTTTTCCAGAGGATCATGGGTAAAGTGGGTTGAGATTGCTTTTGGTTAATTGCCTCAGTACTTAGTGTTGTGCTGAGAAATACGCCATTTGTTTAAGTGATTGTACATGGGGGCAACTAGTGTTCAAGGTTGACAATCAAAG
Organism: Macroramphosus scolopax; assembly: GCA_901007825.1. Classification (NCBI taxonomy): domain Eukaryota; kingdom Metazoa; phylum Chordata; class Actinopteri; order Syngnathiformes; family Centriscidae; genus Macroramphosus; species Macroramphosus scolopax. The sequence continues at coordinate 32,120 of CAAKHC010019279.1, read as the reverse complement.
CTTATCAAATGTAATTCATATCAGGAATTAACAGCTTCACAATACGATCCATGAGCCATTGGAATTACGAAACAGCCAGATGTGAGGAAATTGTTTACCAAAAATCTGTAAATAGACTTTTAACACATCAGATTAAAATCACTCATTCAAGGGAGGATTGGATCGACTGCCCGACATCGAAAACTGTAAAACACCGCTGAAGTTCTGTATCTTGAGCTCTTTGCTCCTGCAGGAATTCAGCTATTCGTCCCTCTTCCAACCTTGCAACTATCTGCCCGTTCATTACAATCAGAGGGGTAATGAGTTCTGCTGCTTCTGTCGAGCAGCTGCGACCTCACATGCCACCTTTTGGTGGTGCAACAGAAGAGGGCAGGCTGCTTTCAGGCAATCAGGGGCATCGAAATAGTGCAGATTAACTGTGCCAAAGCATACAAGGTGAGAAGGCTAGATACGATGACACTGCATCCAGGTAAGAATCCTGTGCTTATTTTTCAGTATTTATCATGAATTATATATTGAAATGTGTATTTATTGTGCTTTACTGTATTGGGTAAATTGCTTCACTATCTTAAAACGTGTATTTTGTTTCATGCTGGTTGTGATTTGTAAAAGCTTCATGTGCCTGATTTATTTATTTCCTATTCTGTGAAATGCATACGTTTTGCACAACGTTGTGTTATGTTTCCAACTGTAGATAGAGCCAGCTCCATTTTCAGTTGTTTAGTTTTTTTAACATGGTTTTGAAATAAATGTAATTAAAAATATGCTCTTTTGATCTGAATCTGATAGGATGTGACGTTATTATTTTATGCACACATCATATACAGACACACCAGCCTGTGTTAGGGTGCATCCAGTTCAGTTATTTCTTAGTGTACAGCGCCCTCTGTCGGTCATATGAGGAACTGAGACAATGGATCAGCACTTACTGGATTTATTGATCTCAAAATAAGACATCTTAATACCAAGGCACTCTGAGAATGCTAAACGCATCTGTTCTTCATCTAGTCACAGACATAACGTAATATTCCAGAGACATCTAAAACACTAGCGCCTGCACCAGAAAATCATGTTGGACTCGTTTACATGTGGACGGAGCCTTCGGACGCCTCACTGCAAATTCAACTGATCAAAGGAAAGGGTCTCGGTATTATTTACATGAAAGGTTCCCTCATGAAAACGTTGCAGCAATTAAAATAAATCATGTGGCAAATCAGTCATTGGGTTCGACTGCATTTATGTGGTTACAGAAGAATGAACTTTAGAATACAATGAAATAAGTTGTAATCCTCAACAATGCTGTGGATCCCACTCCTGTTGGAGAAGTTCAACCATGACTAGAAGTTTAACGTGAAGCTCACTTCAAACTCAGCATAAATATCCAGACATCTTTCGGATTGCAATCATTATTCTGTATTACGCATTTTAAGACCATAAATTAAAATTGATTTAAGGGATTGAACATCAACCCCAATCTGAAGGCTGTGACACTGTATAGGCCACTTTTCTGCATCAACAGAAACCTGCAGCACGTCACCACCCACTCCACCGGCATTACCCCACCGCTTTTCCCAGAGAATAAAATTACATCCAAGGCACTCGATGGTACCAAATACCAAGATCTTGTAATATGAAAAAATATGCTTATGATACGTGTTTCAGGTTAACACTTAGTCTCTTTGGTGCTAAAGGGATTTCTGTATGTACAACGTTAACCTCTTAATGATGAACATGATTTCAGTCTCTTCTTTTGTTTCAAATTACAGTCTCATCAGAAAATATGCAACGTTGGATTTACATACTAAATACTGCATGTGTTGCTTGTGAAGACGAGGGCTAATGAAAACATCTCAAACACAAAGGAGGCACTTGTCAACACAGTGATCTTCATTGTTCCAAGAATGGTAGTTCACAGTCGGATCGGCAGCAGTGTCGCAATGCTTCCCTTCCTGCAGCGGCACACTGTGCTCTCACCCAAACTTTCCAGCAGCAGCAGCAGCTCAGTTCTTCTATGTAAAAAAATAAATTAAAAGGCAATAATCTAAAAAACCTGCATGATAACTGCATACGTAGTACACTCATGGTCCTAGTGTGCTTGTGCACACAGAGTGGCTATTTAGGAAAGTGATAGTTTGCACAGTCAGATGAAGGACCAGAGCTGGTATTTGTCCGAGGGGTCGCAGGAGGCCAGAGAGGGATGCTCCAGACGGGCACTCAGACACATGTTCCACCCTGGGATGTAGTATAACTGGTTCTGTAGGAAGGAACGACAACAAAATGATATTATACTCTACAGATCTGAAATCGCTACTTGTTGAACATTAAATGCAAAAGACAAAACTCACATCCTTCAATTCCCATTTTTGCTCTGCTCCTACGAATGAGCTCCTGCCTTTATACTGGCACTCCTCCAGCTTCACAGGCCCCTCTGCCCCGTGCAAACACAGCTCCTTCTGAATGTTGTGTCTAATCTCGAGATGTGTGGAGTACTCAAAGTACTGCAGGCACAAGAAAAAGACCATCAACTACTTTGATTAAACCGGATCACATTTTCTGTCCGGGATGGGAGGTGTTCTGTTACTGACCTGGTTTCCTCCGAGGCCGTGACATGGGTACATGATCAGCTGTTTCCCCCCCTCATTGTTCTCTCCAGCATCCAGACATGAGTCTTTGCCCACATTTTTCACCTACAGAGAGAGAAAGAGGAAGGCAGTGAGAGGAATCAAAATGAAAAGCTAACAGGCAGTGCAAGCTGTTCAAACAACTTGAATGTCTGGAGAGCTTTCAGTGGTTTCGAATTGGAACTGCTCGGGACCCTCTGGAGATCCTAGGTGGAAACCCGTAATGGCGAGACAGAGTTCTGAGGTTTGGATAGAGGAACGCTGGTGTTGCGGCGTGTAATCTTACTGCGCCAAAGCGGAGTGGGCTGAGATCAGGTATGAAGACCTCTGGATAGACGTTCTTCAAATACCAGGAGAAGCTCTTGCACTGCAGCTGTGCACGGAGGTCCACTCGTTTGGCGATGTCTCCGAAGTCTCCCTGTTGAATGGCAGGCAGAAGGACAACGCGGTTCCTTTACAATATTCCTCTTTGCTTCCCCAGGATTCATTAACTCACCTGCAGATGGCTCAAAATGCACCTGCAAGGATGTCGACTGGTAGTAAAAGCATCAGCACATAAGCCCGTTATAACCTGTCTTCATTGGTTCCCTGTTCATTTTTGGAATTCAATTTAGGACCTTGCCGATTGATTTCAAAGCTCTTGATGGTCAGGCCTCATTTTATATCGCTGTCAATCATCTCCTCGATCTCAATCTAAAAACATGGTCAGGATTTAAACTAAAGTCCTTGCAGTTGTTGTTACAGATTAGATGTGCTCCTTTCATTTATTCTATTAAACCTTGGCTAAAGAATCATTTCTGTTGCTCGGCCTTTTTTTGCCCACTAATCTTTGTAATCGGTTGTCATGGCTACAACTCTTTCTTGTCCTTATTTTTGCTACTCGCTCTTGCCTTTTAATATCCGCATGTTTTTTTATTTGTTTATATTCTTATCGTTGCTGATTGTTGTCATCGTCTGTCTCTTATTGGGTTTGTCGTTATTGATGTCCGTGTTTTTTATTGTTGCTTCGTCATGTTGTAGCTGCGCTTCTTTGTGTTTTACTTTGGATTTGAATCTATTGTACAGCACGTTATCAGCTCAAGCTGGTTTTAAATGGTTTCAAAAGACTTTATTTACCTACACTCTATTTATGACAATCCATCCAATAGACATCACCACAAGGTAAATATTCTGTTATATAACTTTAGATATCATCACTTTAGGCCTCTGTATACTACTAAGGGCTCTAATGACAACAGTGCCACAGATAATATTGTCTCTCTAAAGCACCTACAAGCATCTCATGCTCTTGAGTAATTAGAGCACTTACTGCTTTAATGAGGATGCTCCTAACCCTCGTGCACGCTCATAGCTGCTACGGTGGACTCCTTCAAGCTATTGACAGCGGCATGTCCTTTTGAAGCAGTGGGGGGAGTGTTCTGGCTCGTTCTGTGAGGTAGATCCCTGAGGGGACTGTTTATGGCGCCTTTGAGACCACATGTCAGGAAAGACTGAGAGCCTGTGTCATTTACAAGAGCAGACTTCCCTCAGACCACTTTTTCACTGTCGCCAGGAATGTCTCTCGAGGCTTTTAAACTCAGTCGTCTATTGCTCCGCATTTAAAAAAAAAAAAAAAAAAAAGACAACCGGGAAATACTACTGTTCTCCCACTAAGTCTAATTCTATGATTTGCACTGCAGAGTGCATTTCTACGAGTTTGTACAGCTGGTTGTAAGTAACTACAGACAGGCTGGATTTGCTCAAACTTGTATTAGAGGGGATGGTGAACATGTACATATAACCATCAGGAGGTAGATATGAAAGACAAAGCTAAAGAGCAGTTTTCCGCTCACTGAAAATCAGTAAATTCAACATTTGAAAGGATCATGGGATAAAAAAAATGCAAAAGGGGTTTCAGAGGCGCAATTAAGTTAGAAAAAGTACGTACACTTCTGGCCATCTGGGCGGCTTGCTGATTGCGACGATAGAAGATCTCCTTGTAGTCGTCCATCCAGACCTCAGCCAGTCGGACCTGGTTACGAGCAATCACTTGTGTCCCCTTGGGAAACGTGTGGGGGCTCTTAGTGCGGAAAACATGGCCGACAATAGAGCACGGGATTATCTCCAGCTGTCCTCCGCACTGCCACACCTGCAAGTTATTGACCACAGTAGCGTAATTACACAGTGGGGCCCGAACCTGAGCAGCCGTTTGAAGGTCAGTGACGACAAGCTGCAGGTCCAGGATGACAGCTTAGCAAGGTCTTACCCTGAATGACATTTCGATATTCTCACCACCCCAGATTTCCATTTTCTCATCATAGCTTCCAACATAGTAGAAATATTCTTTTGAGATGGAGAAGAGCCCGCCGGCAAATGTGGGAGTCCTGCAGAGCAATGTGGTTAAAGGGTTCTTAATGAAAAAGGCTTGTGCAAAGCTGATTCTCTTTATTCGTGTGCATGCTTTACTTACTTGATTGGGTAGGTTTCATCCCTCCTCCTTTTTTTCTCGTAATCTGGAATACTCTCCCAGCCAAAAGACAGGCCCCAGTCAAAGTTTCCCCGGTTGTGGTTCTGTCCGTAGGGGGACGGCTTCATGAACTCAAATGTGTTGAGATCGATAGTCGTTATGTCAGGACTGACCACAGCAGTGGAATTCTCGGCTATCCGGGCGAGCAGCGGTTCCAGCCATCCATTAAAACATTCACCTGTTAGCACAAAGTGCATTGAATCACACCCTCATTCCTGACTTTGGTTGACATTGTTTCTGTGTGAGAGCCGTGTTAAAGGGTGTGTCTGCTATGCAACTGGTTTCAAGGTGTGAGGGACTAACAGTGGGCGTCCAGAAAGGTGAGCGTGTCCCCGGTGGCCACGGAAGCTCCCAGCAGCCGGGCCGTGATGAGGCCTTTCCTCTCTCGTTGGCGCACGACTCGCACGATGTTCAGTCGCTTCAGATACTCATCCAGCTCATCCTTCAACATGTCTGCAAGTAACAGAGGTCAAACAAAAGGGGATGAAGTAATAAAAGAGTTACACAGTCTTATATGAACATTTTCTTTCATCTTGAGATCGCTGTACATCAGGGCGCCATCGCCCATAAATGAATCCAGAGTCAGATGGAGTGCGTTCTCTTAAACCTCTCTCCTCCTCAGGATTTTATTTCCTTCCTACATCAGACCTGTTTACAAGAGTCAAGTCTGACTCCAGCCCAGCCACTGCTAATTCCTCTTAGGAAAGTATTCACTAGCAGCCCTCTCTTACTGTAACCCACAGAAGCAGCAGGAGTTCTTCTCAACAAGTTTTGTAACAGAGCTGCCCACCCAACACGCTGCATGAAATCAAAGCCACAAGAGAGCAGGGCGGTCCAAGAGGGCCCCTGTGAGTATTACCATCCACGCTGGCGTCATCCACAAGGATGATCTCCTTCAGTAGAATGGCCGGGGATGTGTGCAGGACACTGTATACTGTCCTTAGCAGAGTGCTCCAAGCCTCGTTGTGAAACACAATTATCACACTGGTGGTTGGCAAGGGGGGGCATCGCTTGAAGGTTTGCTCAATACATCTGCAGAAAAAAAAGGGGGGGAAAGAGCACAAAGATCTGACTGTCCTGTGTAGTTCCTGAGTGGCACAATAGTCTAGTTATTACATCTGCAGGCTCTCCCGTGTGGGGTGTCCATTTCAGCTGCGACACCACATGTGTGGCAGCCTTTTGAAATACCTGCTATATCCGAGTGTGGGACACTTTGTAATCCAAGCTAATGAAATAGCCGGTACATGGATGCACTGACAGATACTTGGACTAACATGTATTTGGATGGACTGTAATTAACCAAACATTACAGCTCCTTCCTGAATCGGCCGCAGAACTGGTAGGAAGTCTCACCGAAAAAATGTCTCAGGCAGAACTATCATTTCTGTGGTTTCTGCCAGTTAGAAAACCCAACTATGATGACTTTGTTAGCGTTAGACTGTCAGATTTGTATTATCCCAACTATATTACACTATCCTATGTGGGCATATTGCAGTCTGGGATAATAAGTTACATTTTAGGGAAATACATCGGTCCATTGAGTTGTAATAAAGAAAGTAGTTGTGCAGCTCCTAGGCAGTAATTGCACCATCTAGTGGGTGCACATTACAAGTTACAAAATCATTATGACATTCCGTCAAGTATTGTTGGTGTTATCAAAAGCATAGAAATACACAAGCAAACGTACTCTGGTGGTCTGGTGTCTGCACCCAGGTCCCGGCTCAAGGAGATGCGGTCACTGGCGTACAGGTTAAAGCAGTGTTTCGCTTCACCCTTTTCCTTTTCCTTTTGCTCTTCCTGGCTCAGTGAGTCTGTGTGGAAGGGCCTCCCGGCGGCTCCAGGAGCAACAGAGTCCTGAGGTGGCCGATCCAGGGCCGGCCTGAGCTCAGCAGCAGTGTAGTGACCCGGCAGACAGGACACGCTGTCTGCATTGTCCCGCTGACGTACAGGGGCTCTGATCTGCATCTTTGGCATTGCATCCCTGAAGTTATTTACTGCTCCAATCACCATGCCCAGCATGGCGTCCCGCTTCACTGCAATCTCCTTTATCCACGGGTCCTCCTGTGGACTTTGGCTTCCCACCTCCCATTGTATGAAGAACACAAATGTGACAAAGACGAGAGCCACTAACACCAGTTTCAGTGGGTGCAGTCGCCTTCGAAGCATTCTGCGAAGAAATGTCATTCTTCTTGGATGGAGAGGCAGACTGAGTTTCAGCTACAGGACATACATAACCACACGTTTATGAATTATTAGCACCAGAATGAAAGTAGTTATTACATTTATGACAGGTAATACAGGGATCCATTGCTTTTTACCACAACGTCAGTCATTTAGAACTAATTATTAATGAGTAAAGCAGTTCCCTGAAGCTCACAGGAGTTTATATCAATAAATCACATATCTCAAGCCAGCCAACAACCCTTGAACCGGATTCCTTCAGGGAAACAACCACGTACCATGAGTCAGGAAACTACAGACGTGTGACGGAGAGCCACTTCAAACGGTTCTTATACAATCCAACGTTTGGCATCTTGTCTTCTTTGACTGGGGACCATCTTTAGTCGAGGCAGCTCCAAAGACACCCTTGTTTTTTCCGCGGAGACAAAAAAAGATTTGCGCCTCACGAAACTTCCGTCTCGTTGGATCCAGGTGCGCTCCGCTCAGGTAGAGGGAGGAGACCTTCTGGTGCGCATGCGCAGGCGGGACTCATGCGTGTCAAAATCATGCCTGAAACACATTTGAAAGTGTTACAACGTGGATCGGACCGACCGACTTACTTTTCCCTCCCCGTCGAAAAAAACACGTGTTGAATCAAACGATCGTTCAAGCAAAAACATCTTGATGCTGCTGTTTGTGTCCTGAGAAACAAACAGGAACTGTGTTCTCCGCGGAGCTCCTCCGATTCAATAAGGGGTTCAATAGGATTTGTTCAACCGCTTGTTCCCTGGGACAGTTGCTGGGTTACAAATAGCGGAGGAACGCCAGCACAGCCCACCGCATCCAATCAGGATCTCTGAGAAAGCGCCACATCCTATAGTCAAAACCAAAATGAACACAGTCCAACATGCATTTGGGAAATAAACGTCCTCCTGCATGGATTATTAATTACTCTGAGTAATAATAAAAGTGGTGGACGACACTCACAAGTGCGGTGTTTCCAACTCTTTAATCCTGTGCGGATAGTGAGGATGAATAGTTGGAGGGTAGAAAGAGGAGACGTGGATCTCACCCGCAGGGAGTCTGCAGCTCCGGTGGCCAGTTTGAAGTCTCTCTGCCTTTTGACTTGAGCAGTGACTCCATCTGTAGCGACCCCAGCACTTCCTAGTCACGGCAGGCATCCACTTTATTATGTCCATTAAACTGTTAACTGTGTCATACTGTTTTTTTTTTCCACCCACGTCTGTGGATGTTTGTCTATGTGGATATCGATCATATCAATTTATAGTCCAGTCACTCTGCACTCTTAGTCAGATTTGCACTTGCTTGAATTAAGTAACTCAGTAAAGAAAAAAAAGACACATTTTTTAATCAGTCTTAACATGTCCTGTGTTGGTGCAATTGACACACCAGTGTCTTGGGACATCACAACTGCATTGCATCTATGAAAAAGGTAGTAACTCACCCAAAACATGTCATTCATGCTTCCACAGACTGGATATAAATTCACATGTAATGACACCAACTAGCAGAACAAACATTAAAAGAACTACATGTACCTCCTCACAGTATGTATCAATACATGTTCTCATTCTCTTGGTGAACATCCTTTAGCTCTTGTTCTGGAAAATATAACTATTTCACTGAAAATCAAATCATCACTTTAATCAGCCATGTGAAACTGCAAGCTCTGCAAATAGCTCCAAAAAAATTGCGCTCAGTCTTTTGCACACATGTGCCAAAACACACAGACTGAGAAATCTCCTGTGGTCAATTAACCAATTGTTCAGTGATTTGAAATTATGGGTTTGAAAAATTCTTCATTGAAGAAATCAAACCTCCAGCAACATCCATTTACTTTCTGAAAAAGAAGACGACTTTTTTTTTCTTGCATGTAACAAATCCCTTGAAGGACAATAATAGAAATATCACATATCAGATAAAAATGAGGCTGTCTGACAGACGAGGGAGCATGTTTGTATCTTTTATTAACCAAAGCCTTTAGAAGAAAGGGAAGAAACAGGGAAGAAAAGTTACAAATGTCTCTGGACCTGTGTTTTCACTCAGGATTGCCAGCACTGAACTTTGAGTGGCATCCCAAAGAATCAATAGAAACAACTGCACATTCCTTTAACTTGACCGTAAAAGCCAAACAATAAACGTGGATTCAATCAAAGTAACTGTTTTTATTGCAGAGATCGTAGTTCCACCTCTCTCTCTCTCTGTCTCTGTCTCACAGACACACACATATAGCCTCTCTCACACTCACAGGTCCAACTATTAAGATCTCAAGGCAGCGCGGGCTTTGTCTAAGATGTCCTTTCTCATTCTTGGATAATTTGGATGGGCAGCAAGAACCTGTGGATGAAAGCAAACATGAATTACAGGATAAAAAAGAAAAAAATTGAAGGTCTTAAAACTTCGTACTCACAGTTGTCTTACCTTATGACACACATCTATGGCGTCAACATGCCTCTTTGCTTTTAAGTAGTTGAAAGCGAGCTTGTACCCTGAAACATTACGTTACATGTCAGAAACAGAACCCGTTTAATATATGTTGTTCTCATAAATAGAACTGGGAAGGTGATGTTGGTTGACATACCGATCGTGGGGTTAGTTCGATTTCCATATTTCCAAGCCAGTTCATAGTTGAGAGCTGCATCACGGAACGCCTGCTCTTTTTCCATTATGTAGCCCAGATATTCGTAAGCCTTACAGCACGACTGCAGAAAAAAACATCTACCGTAGTTCAAACGACAAAAACTTGACATCAAACGTGGCCAGTTTATTATGAAGAATCTAAAAAAAGAAAAGGTTGTGTGTGTATTGGCTAGCCTTGTGAAACCTATAATATTTGAGTTGTGAGTGTTTGCAGGCTGACCTTGTTATGATTTAGGCATCTCTTTAAGAGGTCCCCAGCCATGTCATACTTCCCCGAATGGATGTAGATGTCTGCCAGGAGCAGCCAGCTCTTCTCAAACTCATCGGCATCAACAATGCTCCAGTTCATCTTGGCTATGCGTTTTAGCTGGTTCCTGGCTCGAGGGGTTTGCTTAAGCATCATATAAGCTGTCGCCATGGCCAACAGTGCTGGTACGTGGTCTTTCTGAATTGAACCAAAACATCCTGGTTAGACAGGATGAATCACACAGAACCTCCCTTTTACCACACCAACTTCTTTACACCCAAACCATATTGATTCTACTTGAGTAAACACACTTAAAAGGACAAATTGTAATTGAAAAAGAATGAAAGAATCTGAACATCTTACAAGCAATCATTCATTCTGTCCTTAATCCATTAAGGTTTTATTTGACACGGTGTCGTGAGCAGTTTATAACTACATGGCATGACTGATGTTAAGAGAGCCTGAAGTAACACACGGCTCCTGGTGTGGGTATATTTACACAGGAGAGCGTGATATAACTAATGCATACCATCTGTAGTTTACTTACCTCATTGTTTGCAATCTCTGTGAAAACAGTGAGGGCTTTCTCTATATTGGCCTTCTGTTTAGTAGCCAGAAAGCAGTAGTTCTCCAGGATGCCCAACTGTAATTGACCGCCTGGTGTCTGAGGCTTTAACTCCTTCAGTAGCTTTTCAGCTGTTCTCACAGCAAGCTGCTCTGACTCCTGTTTCTCTGTAGAGTTCCTGATGGGAAACAAATAGGAAGCATGGTCTTTGAACATTAAGTCACAAGAATATGTCCTGTAGAGTCTAATCTTTCGGTGTCTTGTGCTACTTTTTATAGAATCCACTTACCCAATTTCACCATCCAAGTTTTCAAATACTTCTCCTCCCATCGTGTCATTGTCTGGATTTAGGTAGATTTCAATCATGCTATAGACAGCATTTTGGCCCCAATCATTGTCTTTCCGTGCCTTGTTGAAGTGTCGCAGGGCATCATTAGGTTCTCCTGTGTACCTGAGCATCAAGCACACGTTCAATCATATAATGCACAAACTTTAGTCCTCTTGTCCGCCTTGGCCTGGTCGGTCGGGTATGAGCACCATTCAAATCAATCACAGGAAGGGTAGAATTTGACGGGTCATTTCGAGCTGAAAATAATTTTCTTTTCTTCTTTTTTTTGGTGGCTTGTAAACCAGTATTGTCTTTGCACTTCACAATACAAATGGCCTGGAACAAGACATGGTACGATCTCATCAGAGCCATGGAGAGGTAAGAGTATCTGATTGCAGAACATCTATCGGAGCATTTCTGTATTATCACATTATTTGAAATCCACGGTCTTCCCTGATATTCGTATGCGAGACCATAAACAGAACCTGACTGGGCTCCATGAGTAGCCAGGGGTTTGTTGTCTATTTACCTGGCAACTGTCCAATAATCAAACAAATTTTTCCAACCAGATGACTTTTTATTGCCAGTTTCCAGATCATTTGAGCTCTATGAACGCAAACTAAACCAATTGGAAGACGTATCACCATTGCATTGGTTTGATTATGGAAACAGACATTTAGGTGTGAACTTACCAAAGATAAAGTCCTCTGCAGTAGTTATACCCGGGGTCAAACTTAGTCCTGCCCGAATGTTTTTCTGCCATATCAAAAAATCTGGGCACCTCTTCTAACTTGCCGGCCCTCCTCAACAGGTCGATAAGACGTGACAGTGTAGGGTAGTTGTCTGAAAGGAACAGTTGCAGGTTATTATGTTTTCCATTTAGAGGAGGGCCATCCATCAATTCACATTGTAGTGTATTAATGTTAAACTGGAACATGGTGATTTTGCACCTGGCTTTCGCTCCAGTAGTTGTTGAAAGTGGAAGACAGCCTGTTCATATTCTTGCTTCCTGAACATAAGGTCAGCCATCATCTAAGATCAAACATATGTTAAAAATAAGTTCCTCAAATTAGTTCCAAAAAAGATTAAAGTTGTGGTGAAAGAGGGACAAAACAAACCAGTGTTGCATCTTCATTAAACTGGTCATTCTTCAAAATGATGCTGCATTGCTGCTGGCATGCATCAACGTCATCCAGGGTGAGGTAAAGCCGGGCCAACTCCAGCATCGCCTGGAAATGGTCAGTGCATTCATATTTTAGTTAATGTCACAGCAATCTTTGTGAAATAATGCAGAGTATATACATCTTATCCTCTGCTTCTATCAAATTAATCACAACAGGGATCACAACATTTTTATAAATGTAGGAATGAGATTCTAAAAGATGCCAGGGCTTGTCAACCACAGCTGCAGCGAGTACATAGGGCGTTTTGATTCAGCTGCACTGACCTTGCTATCAGTCTCACAATACACAAGAGCTTCTTTGTAGAATTTGACCGCTCTCTCATAGCCCCTCTGACTTGTGTAGTGTTTAGCGATCTCAGCGCAGATCTCGGCAGCAAGCTGCTTCTGCGTGGGGACGGCGTCAGGCTGCTCCAATTGCACCCGCTTCAGCACCTTGGCCTGTACGTCCCGGGCCTAGGAACAAAAAGTAAAACCTCATGAGGCTTTTCAACAATCATCACCATAATTACCTCCATTAAAAGTATTAAAGCAAATGTATTTACTCATCGTTTTCTTGGAATGTAATATATAATATAGAAAAAACAAGGCAAACGTTTGATACAAATGTCTAAACACAATACAAAGAACCAATCAGAGAACCTGGACCCACTTACTCTTTGTAGGGAAAGTAAGGCTTCTTCTGTTTTGTCAACCTTATTCTGGATCTTTGCCAACAGGACGAGATAACGGCAGTCGTCTGAGAACGCTGGCAGTTCATTCACTATGTTCACAGAAAAATGATTGATCAGATACACAACAAGACAAAATACCTGTAAACAGTCTTCTACAATTTAGTAGGTTAATGTGCTTATTTGGTATAAAACATCCAGGCAGATCTCCCAATATTTCCTTCTCAGAACAGAAAATGAATATCATGGCTCAATTTTATTATTCTAAGTCAGTCTGAAGTCACTGCGGTCACTGCGTGTGACGCACTGTGAAGTCATAAATACCTGGCTCATGAGCAAGAGCATCCTGCAGGATTCTCTCGCAGCGCTCATATTGCTTCATCTTCATCAGCAGCTCAGCCAGGTCATAGCGCAGGAAGTTCTGTTGCCCAGTCTTCAGGGCAGCTTCATAGTAATTTATTGCCTGCGTAAACGGGGATTAATGTCAACAGTGTTGTTTCCCCTCTATGAATCATGTTTATGTTTCTAAGTGTTCAATACAAACCTTGACGTAGTTATGAGTCCTGACCAGAGCTTTCCCAATTTTGCTGGCCAAAGCACCATCTTTGGGGTTTTTCTTCAGAGCATGTTCATAAACTTCAATCGCCTTCTCTGGCTGAGGGTAAACACATTGCAACACCGGTGGCATTACGATTTGTTGTTGACTTGAAGTATGGTAAATATTATTTCGGCCTCATATCCATGTCTATATTTACAATATGTTATGAGCACCTGGCAAACTCCTTAAAGGCTGCTACATGCTTCAAAGTAAAAGCTGTTCAACTGTTTGAGGTTGATATTTAATTTAACTGTTGGGGGTGGTGGGTGGGGGGTCACTACTGTATTAAATGTATATAGATAAATCATTTTTCATTGCTATATACACTGAATAAATGATAGATAAAAAACGTAGGGTTGATGGAGTGTGTTTAAATGTCAAGAATTTGATTTACAATAATATTTACAGTGTTCTGTATCTGCCTAGGAGCCTACACACACTGTTGTTTGTATGTTCAACCAGTAATACTTAGAATTGCCTGGAAGTGGAAATGGTTCGAGAGTCAACATGAAGATTTTCTCGGACCGAACAAAGATATGTTTCAGTATCTCTTGGTGATTGACGTCATCACAGTATGAATTTCCCTCGGGATGAATAAAGTACCTACCTACCTACCTACACACGGACGGACGGACGGACACAGACTCACACACACTCTCTCTCT
>CAAKHC010019279.1:2669-13444 GCA_901007825.1 Macroramphosus scolopax | reverse complement strand
ACAATGACTTGGTTAACCACCTCTAATGCTCCGGAGTAGTTCTGACGATATTCATAATATTGTGCCTAGGACAACACAAACCACAACTTTAAGTGTTTATTATTCACAAGCAAGTGAACAACATGCTGCCTCCTAATATTCACTATGAGTGAAACATCTACATTTCTAATAATGATAAACTTATCAAAAACAATGTCTCAAAGGTTTTAAATGATTAATCTTTGATGATGATGTAAGGAATAGCTGAAGCAAATACACAAATAATCTCACCTTTCCCATCAGGGCAAACACATCTGCTCTCTCTTTCAGTCCCTCATCAAAGTATTTTCCAGCCTTTCTGGCATATGCGTCTTTACCAGATGTCACATCTATCCAGGCTTTTAGGATTATCCCCTGAACAACAAATATTAGTCAAAATTTGACTAAAGTGCAAATGATCATTCCATACACATGAAGACTTTGCCTAAAAATAGACATGTAATAGTGATTTACTTCCCACTTGATGGAAATGATTGTCCCACCTCTTTAGAACCATTGGAGAGTTTGATCATTCGCTCTGTGTACTCCCTTGCTTTATCATTTCGCCCTAATAGCCAGAGAAACATCCCAGCATGGTACAGACTCTTGGGAGTGGCACTTTTACGATCCTCTTTGACTTTCGCATCAAGTTCCTGAATAACTTCTCTGTCTGTTAATATAAAGACATCTGTTAGAATATTATCAGAAAGTGTTTACATTCTTGTAGAAGAATCTGTGTTGCCTTACCTGGGTTTGTCTTTTTTTTCTCAGCATAGACAAGTGCCATTAATGTGCAGAGGGACACGTCTCGACTACCTTTTATTGTGTCCAACTCTACTGTGGCTTCTGTGATTTGACCTGTGATGAAACCATGAAATAAATGTAGAGCTGACAAAACGACAGGAATCGAACCAGAATCGTCTTATAGTGTTATTCATTTGATCCTGTCGATGCTTACCTTGCATTAAGGTACCATATGCATGGAAAAAACTGTAGATGGGATCATGACTGAATTTCCTCTGAGCAGCTGCTGCTGCGTTTACAGCGTGATTGAAATATTTTTCATAGCAATAATACCTGATCAAAGCCTGGGGAAAACAAGAACATTGCGTTTGTAGGACTTTAAAAGCGATGATAGCTTAATAGAAGAAAAAACTGTTGTTACAGTATGCTGAAAATCACAATCCCCATGTAACGTTAACATGTAAACCCAAGTTAAAGAGGAGCGACTTTTCAGTTAGGTTAAATGTATACTGTTATAACGTTAGCTATCGTTAATTAAGAACAATTAATATAATGTAACATTAGACTGGGTGAGACGCTGCTTTCATACTCAGCTCTGGGTAACTTATCGTTTACGTTTCTGAAAGGGTAAAATATGTTCGCTTACCAACGTTGTCTCTTCATTCTCCATCTTGGCTGAGACACTTTGAGCTTTAACAGCAACTCACCTGAGAATTAATGCCAATTTACCCAGTTTGCAGTGTAATTTAAAATAACAATACTAAGAGAATTGTCGTTGTGACTTCGCCATACTGCACTAAGTCTTGTAGCTAGCTACTAACGTTGCCAGGTAACGCAGTATAAGCAGAGATAGTTCAGAAGCGAGACGAACTGCTAGTCTGCCATTTCTTGTATATGTGTCACACTGTTCCGCCCCTTTAGGAGACAAGTATGATACCATTTGCCACTATTGGCTCCATACATGGAATCCATCATCTTTGGTATCGAGTATCTTTGGCAGCAGTCAGTGTTCGTGGTTCAACCCTGACCTCTGACAGTCTTCTTCCTCATGTTCATTTGCGGACACACGCATTACCGCCACCCATTGGACGGGAGTGTTATGGTGAAAATTACATCTGTTTTTCTTTATTTATATAATATATATAAAACGTATACGTTTCTGCAGCAGGTAATTATATGGCTTTATAGTTTTTGATGTAACATGGCATACTTTGCTTCTTTCACGTCTGAAAAATGACTATACATTAAAATAGCAATACAAATTTACAGCCCACCTGTGGTGCCAATATAGGTTATTGTTACAGAAATAAAATCTACAGAAAAATCTCCAGGTTGCATTTAATGATGCATTCAGAGTGCATCATCCTGAATGCATCATTCTGGATGACTGTGTTGTTGTACTTCTGTTGTGTGTGTGAGTGTTTATTTTGTTTTCCTACTGATATGGATCTATGTAACTGAAATAAAGTGAGTAGCAGCAAATATTCAATGGATTGTTGTTGATAACAGTGTGTG
Organism: Macroramphosus scolopax; assembly: GCA_901007825.1. Lineage (NCBI taxonomy): Eukaryota > Metazoa > Chordata > Actinopteri > Syngnathiformes > Centriscidae > Macroramphosus > Macroramphosus scolopax. The sequence goes on along the minus strand of CAAKHC010019279.1, from coordinate 11,167 downwards.
GGTTAGGGGAGGGAAGGATAACTTCCACAAAGGGAGTTATAATGGCCTTACAGCACTTACTCTTTAAAATAATTTAATGTTCGTACTTTCAGCTTATTGTTTTAACACTTAGGACCTTAAACCAAAAGAATAAAAAAATAGGTGAACAGCAAAGAATATACAAACTATGGACATCATGGTGGGATCCGGAATAATATAAGCGCCTTAAAAGTATTTGTGCTTTAATTTGTATTTGTGCAATTTCAGAGGAAGTTAATCTATGACACCCTTGAAAATCTTGTTGTTGTTTTTTGCTTTCACTTTGCTTTATCTGTTTTATCCCTTGTGTTCTTTATGATAATGAGCAAGCCAAATTCAGGATTGAAAATAAAGGCGCTCCTTATATATCCTGCCTCCGTTGAATATGATTTTTCTGTATTTCTTTACTGAATTTTGTTGTGTTATTATTGTCAAAGTGGGTTAAATATTTTATTCTGGGATGAGGCCCATACAGACCAAAGTCAGGAAACAAATACAATCAGTCAATCATTTCTTTTAAGATGAGATAGTTTTGCCATGGTAACTGTAGGTGGCGCAGTCATCCTGTGATAAAATGTCTAACTCCTGCTACCACTACTATTTAGATGCTGATCTAAGATGAGGAATGTAACCCCTCTTTGTGCATCTGTGTTTGTGTGTGTGTGTGTCTGTGTGTGTGCGTGTGTGTGTGTTTGGGGTATGTTTTTATTAATTGATTGAATAACTTGTTTTGATTTCTAGGGCATGTTAAGCGTCATAAAGAAAAAAAAAAGCAGCTGATGTGCACATGGCAAGTAAGTTTAGCCTACTTTGAATATATGAAAATGATTTCAGGTAACTCATCATCCATCGGATTGAATTACACTCGTAGGCTTGATTCATCCTGTAGGTGGGCATGGTGTTGGGCTGATATGTGTCCGTGTAATAATCAGCTCATCCAGAAAGTTGCACGTCCAGAAAGTGTGCACAAATTGTCACCGCTTACTATGTGCAGTGGAAACATATTTCCATCCAGCCAGTGGTAATTGGTGGCCCAGTGTTGTGCCACACCACATATTGACTGCTATGTATGAACTTCTGATGTCTACAGTGTTGATGACGTGGCAGGAGCACCCGGCGTCCGGCACGGGTGCAAATGTTCCAAGAGAGACCTTTCCATGCCTTGTCAGATAATTTTCAGAACTAACTCTGGCACATAATCATTACTCTCTGCATCACACATCAATGGAAGAGTGAATCAGGTTGCTATTGAGTATGCTCTCTGAGCATGTGCAGCAATGTGCACACAATATAGCCCACAGGTCTGAACCCATATTTGGAGAATGTAGTTTACCAAATTAAGCAAAATTATATTTCAATAATAGTCATACCTAGTAGTTACATGATGAAGGTGTTGTACATCGCAAAGAGCGATAAATATTGCATGTGTTGTTGCACTTACAAGGAATGCATCTAAAAACCTTTTAGAGGAAAGACAGTGGAATATCTTCGCCCTGGGATACGCTGCTGTAGCATTCTAATGGATATACATCCATTGCGGTTAGTACAGACCAATATCTATCAAAGAGTCATGCTCAATAATACAAGCGACTCACTTGCTGATAAATAATATCCCTTTTTTTCTCAACATGTTGCTATGAAAGTTGCTTGAAATGCTTTGCACTTCAGCACCCTGGACACACATGAAAGAATTAACAATTATAAATAAACAGCAGATTTTTTTTTTTTTTGCAGTAAATATAGATTATAAGGTTGTAATATGTGATGAAAGATAATTTGTCCACTACAGTTTTATATGTCTGATGTCTGTAGACTGGGTTGTATCAGCTGTGTGAGTTATTGAGGGCGTGGTTCGTTTAAACAGTGTGTGTAGTTGAGCATTTGTGTGTGTCCCTGTGTGTGTCTGGCTATTAACCATTGCGAAGACAGAGAGGGGGGTAGGTGGGTGGGCAGGGGACTCACTACTACCTAATCTAATGGGATCGTCTTCCCCTCTTAAGCAAATAGAATTACAGAGCTGTTATGGGTTGCATTCTCATATTTCTCTCTGAATTGTTTTTCACATTGCCCCTTCATACAGGCAGTGGGAGGATCCCAGGCCAAATACACATCTTAGAAGATATCACAATGGTTGGAGCCAGTGGTCGGGATGCTTCAGACCTTCCAACATCCGACCTTTCACCCGAATGCAGTCAAACAATGGTGCTTGATGTCATGTTGCCGGGCAACAGGCTGGAAGAAACTGCAGAATCACTTGATTTACTGGATATTGAAATAAGCAGCTCTACCTATTGCCATCAGTGTGGCTGTGTGCTGTTTCAGTCCCAGGCTACATTTCAGAGGGAGACATTATACGCAGAGAACATGCTAACAAACAAAGCTCATGTGTTCTGCAAGGTGGCTTGAAAACAACATATGAACCGTGAAATGCAGCGAGGTGATGGTCGCGCCATCGTTGTGAGACGGCGTGACCAGAAGTGATCAGCAGTTTGCAACCTTGTTTACTGCGCACTGGATGCAGCAGTCACAATAGTTAAAAGCGATGTTGGACTGTAATGAATATTTGGACCATAATTAATTATTTAAAAATGTTCCACCCACTTAAGGATCTAATAGTTTCCGCCAGAAGCCACAAAGCACACTCAGAAACCAGGAATTAACTCCTTGAGAAGATGTTTGCGGAAATATACTGCACACTTAAATGGAAATATGATATACGAGTATAGAAATAATCCAATTAAAGTATGAAAACGAATCATTCAAAGGTTTTTCTTCCTAAATTCCTTTCTTAAGTTGAGGCATCAGTAGCTTAATGCTCACTACAGTTTGCATGTACAATAAACACATTTAAATGCTCTGAAAGGATCCTAATGCTGGTTGTGGTTTGGTAGCTATCAGCATTGGGACAGTCGTAAAGAGCTGATGCTCGATGCGTCTCAATTGTCTATTTCCTATGACTTTAGAATTAGAATTGGGCAGGTTTCAGACTTGAAATAAACTATAGAGACATTTTCAACTCACCCAAAACAAAACTCTCAACGAGAGAAATATTAATAGTGTTTAATGTAACATTATACACAAACATTAATAATAATTAAAAAGTCGCACGCATATGCGTAAAGGTGAATGAGACACATTCTGGCTTAAAAATGTGTGTGTGCTGTGTTTGTCAAACAAGCAGGTGTGTGAGTGTTGAGGGGTGCGAGCTAATGATCTGCTGGCTTTATGCTCCTTCCGGGACTCCTGTCCCTGTATGACACTGTCAGAGATGTGAGATCATCTGACGACACACTTCTTTCTTTACCAGGATCCAGAGCAAAGTGCTCTGGGGACAGTTCCTCTATTGCTGTGTCTTATACTATAACTACTACAACTACTAATTATAATGATAGAATAATAATAAATATTATTATTACTATTATTTGCTGTGAGATAGAATCGGCTACAGACATTAAACCTGTCCCAATGAATGGAATAATATGGTTTTGTAGGGCTTTTTCAAGAAACATGACTGAGGGTTGGCGAAAATTTCAAAAAAATCAAACAACAAATTCTTCTGCTCAAATTCACTGGCAGAATATGTCTGGAGGGCTGGAGGGCTTTCGCTGGCACAGTGCACGAGCTGAGCTGCTGTCTGGAGTTTAAGAAACTCAATACAAGCAGACTCCAGGTGTAAAATAATTCCCTTAGTTAATTCATCTTGACTGTCTATTGATGAACTGATTGGAAAGTGTGTGTGTGTTTGTCAGTGTTTGTGTGTGTGTGTGTGTGTGGGGGGGGACTAGCAAATTAACCGACAACAATATTGATCTTAAAATGAAGGGCATTACTGTAACCACGCCTACCTCCGGTCATAGCATCCTGCAAAAATTAAAGATACAAACAAACAAAGTTTGTGTTGCAAGATAAAAAAAATAGTAAGTAATAAATAATAATAAAACACGATTTGAATTTTCTGACTTAAAGCAGTCATGCCACAACATATATGTCAGGGTCTAATATACAACAAGAAAAGGACAAATAAGGCAAATCATAATTCACCTGTGTTTGTGCACTAACTACACTCTCACTTGAAAAGTAAGTCACTTTACGTAAGTAAAACTTAAGTAAGTTACTTACTTTTTTTGTGACATGAACAAATGAATGGATATTACATCATATGAGAAGATAAATAAATGAGTAAGGCATCCTTGAGGTAAATGTAATCTTTATTCTTTTGGCTTTTTTCAGTGAAATGGGTTATAGCAGTGTCTCGCATGCAGTCTATATACACACTACAATCATTATGCATATGAATGAAGGGAGAATGTTAAATTCTATGTATTCAAAACATTGTGTCATTATGTTTAAAGTACAGTGTAAGTATTGACCTTTTTAATTACATGCAAACTATACTTACATCAACGTAGTTATACTTGTATAACATGGAGCAATAGATGTAATCGTTACACAGCTTCGGGCGGATGCTGCGGGAAGAACTGACAAGATGAAAAGAACAGACACTATAAAAATGTAAACAAATGTAGGAAACAGCCGAGGGCACACAGGATGTGTGATGCCATGTCCTGGAGACAATCATCCGGAATATTCCTTGCCATCAGTCTTCATACTTAGATATATATATATCATGATAAATATTCAGCGGCAAAGTGCAATAAAACAGTTTATAAAGTCGCACCAAAAAGATAATGAGAAAAACAAATCTTTTGATTAGTCACCATTTCTATTAAAACCATACAGCTAAAGTTAGAATAAAAAAGCTCAGCATCACATAACATCACCAGTAATCAACCGCAGGGCTTTGTCTCATTAAGAAGAAAGGACAATTCATATGACAGTTTTCACAGACATTAACTTTTTTTTTAATTATTATGTGCGACCGAATTTCATTATCACCAAAAACAAAATTTGACGAAATACGAACAAGACCAATTTTGGAGTGTCAAGCATTTTGAGTCCTGACTAGTGATGCTCCTGGACTACAAACAGAAACTATGACAGATGATCTCCACCCAGAGCAAACTGTCGAAGGCTTAACAGGGTAACAACGTAACATTTTTAAGAGAAAACCTTAATTTCAGGAGTCTGCTGTTAGCTGTTCCGTGATAAAAGTCAATCAGCAATATGGTGCACTTGTAGCGAACAGCAAGCTCAGGCGACATACGGGGAGGATCCTGATGATTCAACAAAACTTAAAGTGCAAAGTATTACTGACAAGTGTTACTGCTCTGTAGCTGATACTCTGGATACTGGATTTGTTTGGACTGCACATCATGTTCCTGCTAACGTATAAAACAACACCCATGATTGTATAGTTGGCATCATGAAGGCCGGGGAGAGAAGCTGATGAACATAGTACACTCTGGCATGCATCATCTTGGAGAAGCATTCATGCAGGTTCACATTGCTAGTTAACTTCAGCAACTCCGCCAGTGTCCCTAGAATTGTTCAAGTATTCTAAACGCTACCAGTCAGCAAAACTAGCCTAACAGCAATGCTGTTCACTGTAACACATACCCCTGAAAGAACGACATTTTTGAAAAGTAAAAAATGTATAAAAGGCAATCAACCATGCTATGAAGTCTAAAAGCAATAATATTAAAACATTGGTTTCTGATTCAAAAACAAGTAGGTCAAATAATACAACAGTCAGTGATATAACAATAATTGAAGAACCTGCATAGCAGAACTAGCTGCAATAGAAGTTAAAGCATTAACTAGTGTGTCTTCCAGAACACTTGCCCATCACCACACCACCAAAAGGCATTCTTGCTCCCAAAAAAGGCAGAAAAAATGGTCCCATTACTGCCCCAACGAGTCACTTCTCCATTTCAGGCACCAACCTTAGACTCAATAAAGCTTGGTTAGTTTGGCATATATATCCATTCTAAGAGAGGGAGTCCAATGGATGTCACTTTCAAAGGCCTTAAACATTTTGTCATTAATTAAAATCCCTTTGTGTGCATCTCCCACATTCTTATTTATCATGCTCCGTGACATCTTTGCCCTTAACCTCCTTTTCACTTTTGTCTTTTTCATATTTGTTTCTGCCATTTGTCGTCTCACTGTTACATGAAGGCTGAGAGACTGCTGAAGATGTAAGATGATTATTATCTGCGCTAGGAACTTCACTTAGCTTGTCTTTGACGAGATCCTCATCGTCCATGAGCCTTTCATCCTTCGGAATGTTAACTTTCGATTTATCAGAGGACTTCTGACTCCTCGCATACTGTCTGTACGCTCTCTGGATGACCACGGCTGATGTGTCCTCGTGTTTGCGGCGGAGGGTGGTAGTGATGGGTTCGTAGGACAACTTGGAAGGATTGGAGGCCATGAAGCGCTCTTCCATCTGCCCCCTTAGGATGTCCATCTCCCCTCCCTCACCCAGAACACGTTTTGTGAAAGCAAACAGGATGTCCAGGCAGTGAATGCGTTCACCGCTCACCATAGGAAGATCCATGGAGATGAGTTCGATCTTGTTAGGCTTGGCGATGCGTAACGGTGGGTCCAGAGTGTCAGCAAATTCTGACAGCTTATTGTACTCCATGAACTGGGTTGCGCGAGGATCAAACCTCTCCCAGACCTCATAAAACATTTCAAAATCATCCTCGCTTAACGGGTCGGCGCTCTCCTCAGTGGCCACACTGAAGTTCTCCAAGATGACTGCAATGTACATATTCACCACAATAAGGAAACAGATGATGATGTAGCTCACGAAGAAGGCAATACCGATAGCAGGATTTCCACAGTCTCCTTTAATTGAACTGCCAGGGTGTTCTGTGGTAGCGTTGCAATCATCTTCATGTCTGTTGAGGATGGGAGCTAGCAGGCCGTCCCAACCTCCTGAGGTGGTGATCTGGAACAAACAGATCATGCTGTTGCCAAATGTCTCGAAATTGAAAAGGTCATCAATGCCTGATTCCCTTTTGACGTAAGCAAAGCTCGACATGCCAAAGATGGCATAGATAAACATCACCAAGAAGAGCAAGAGACCGATGTTGAACAAGGCAGGAAGTGACATCATCAAGGCAAACAAGAGTGTGCGGATTCCTTTGGCACTTTTTATAAGGCGGAGGACGCGTCCAATTCGAGCTAATCGGATGACTCTGAACAAAGTTGGTGAAAGAAAATACTTCTCGATCAGCTTGGAGAGAAACATACCTAAGGAAAGAGAGCAAAGAATATTAGACGGACTGTGTAAAGCTCATTCTGACTAAATGAATGATCATGAGTCACTGGAACAGCCCAGTAGATACAAGTGAGACGTACCGATGATTGAAAGAACGACGACAATGAAATCAAATATATTCCAACCATTTGTGAAATAGTAATGTCGGAGTGAGATCATCTTCAAGAGACACTCCCCAGTGAAGATGCAAATGAAGACGACATTAATCCAGTAGAGGGTAACATTCTTTTGCTCCGACTGGTCAGCAGTTTCCACCATCATGGTTACCATATTAAGCCATATGAGGACCATTATTACAATATCGAATGCTTGCTTTGTGGTGAAGTCAAATATGTACGCTTGAATCCTGTTCTGTAGGCACAAAACATAGAAATGAAAATGTGTTTTAGGGGCTATTAAACAATGAGCCGATTGGTAATGCAGAATAAACGCAGTAATGATTAAAGATACTTACTGATGGTCTGGGAATCGGTTTCTGGGGCTTCTTTGACCCCAACTTTTTCATGGCATTGTAGTATTTCTTCTGCTCTTCAGTCATGAAGATATCTTGACCTCCAAAGTAAAAAGAAGATGCCAGGCTTGTTTAAGCACTGCAAAGATGCTGAGATTCCTTATAAACTTCACGTTTTTCAGTGTAAATACAGTCAAAAAAATTCATTTGAGATACTTATCTTTTTCTTCTGCTGATTAAAATTGTCTATGATGACACCGATGAAGAGGTTGAGTGTGAAGAAGGCACCGAATATGATGAAAATAACAAAATACAGGTACATCCTCAGGTTGTTCTCATATTTTGGCTGTTCGTCATTCTACAATAGAAAAAGACATGGCAACATTGCAGTTATAGTCCTCAAAATTTCAGTTCTGATTGAATTGACGATGGTTACAATTAAAAACATTCATATAAAGATCAAATCTTTGACTTCTTTCAGAGAAGACACAAGAATCAACTGCAGTTGATTTACTTTCTTTATTTACCTTGGCTCGAGAGTCCACAGCAGCATACATGATGGTCATCCAGCCCTTGAATGTAGCCTACGTTAAAGTATCGACAACAATGTTGTAGTAGCCCTTTGATGTTTGCATAATTGCCAGTTTTCATGCACCAATTAAGACAAAATAACTATTTCAAAGCTTGTGATCCACACACTTAGTGATTATCTGACACTTCCAAATGATGCAGAAAGACTTACCACTTGCAGCAGTGCAAGGTAACCCATTCCAACATTGTCAAAGTTGACTTTGACATTCTTCCACCGAGCAACGTCTCTTCCCATTGCGATACAGTCCG
>CAAKHC010019278.1:10067-21363 GCA_901007825.1 Macroramphosus scolopax | reverse complement strand
CACACTGACGCGCTTCCTTCGGATCCGTCCCGTTACCTGGGAAACAGGCATCGCTCTGCGCTTCGAGGTGTACGGATGTAAGATATCAGGTTAGTGCAGCTGACGTCCAACGCTGAGCCCCGTCCGTCAGACACACACACACACACACACACACACACACACACACACACACACACACACACACACACACACACACACACACACACACACACACACACACACACACACACACCTCTGCTCAGACACGCCGCTGAAAGCACATTAAATCACCAGGATATGTTTGATTTAAACGCAGCTTCCCACAGTCATCAGGCAGTGTCAAGTTATTTCCGCACATGTTGCGTGTAGCTCCTGTTGCAACACGGCCGATCCGAGTCCGTCCTCGGGTGCATCGACACCTCGCCCTCCGCCAGGTGTGAGAAGACGCCGTCTCCCTCCTTCTTTGAGGCTTAAGAAAGCTGCTGCATAATAGAGGAGTGGCACATGAAGGCGGATTACCTATTTATGTTACCCCGTCTTTAGATGTTGCTCATACAAAATGAATGGAGCTAACAGCTGGCAGGCAGAGGGAGCTGGGCGAGCTGTAGATGGTCTCCTCTCTCCTGCTGGGCCTCTTTAGCCACGGCCGGTTGTTTCCTTACAGAGCTCTGATTTTGGCAGCGCTCCTCTTATCTTTGCCTTTTTGTTGCTGGTGTTATAATGAGATCGGCTTGTGTGTGGTTTTGTTTGTGTGCACTTCGCTTTCATATGGTTTCAGCACATCTGCCTGCATCTGTACAGAGGTACCAGTCTGCACTGAATGTTAATTCACGCTTGCCTTTGTGTGGACTTGTGTCTTACAAGAACAGAGTAAATGGAATGGTGAATATTTGATTCGCTGCTGAGGATTAAGGCCTGGATTAAAGTTAGGGTTAGGATTAGTTGTGGTCGGCTACATAAGTGTATTAGGGATCTGTGTGAGGAGTTGTGCATTACATGCATATGTGAGGCTGCTCATGTAATAGCAGAGGGCGCTACAGCAGGGTTACAGCTGGGCCGTGTGTTTAGGGAACGTACAACAGAGCGTAAACACATCACAAGACCGGAGTCACCACAGTGTGTCTGGGATGACGTCAGCACCCCTGGATGCTCAGAAGACGCTGCCAGCTCTACAGCACGATGGCAGCGCAGTCGCAGGGAGAGGAGCTGTGAGGCTGCTGAGGGCTGCATAAACCCGGTGACTCGGTCCGGTCGATCGACGGTTTGAAGCCCTGATAGCAGAACTTGCATAAAGAACTTAAGGAGAACCAGCTGCTGACTTGTTATCAGCACTAACAAGATGCTTCAGATGCTGCAAGATGTTTCCTCTCAATCCTCTCGGTCGCGTGCCTCCACACACACATAGGGAGTCATTAATAAGAAGATCCACCACCCTGTTGTTAGTAAATAAACCCGGGAGTATAAATATCCGGGATGAACCGCTCTGCTCCACCCAAACCCCAAAGCCACGTATCGCCAGCTACACACTTGGTCTCCACAAGTGCACAAAAGCATGTTTGTTCTTCTGGGTGTGTCCTCCGAGAGGCTGCTGTGATCCCAGCTGAACCCGATTAGCAGCTCCGTATGACGGGGAGGTTCACATAGTGTCAGATCGGTCGCACACACACACACACGCTTCTAATCACACACATATACCGGTACCTTCCTCCCAGGTTCAAACGGAGTCAGCGTGCAGTGCCTGAGCTTCCTCCACCAGAGGTCGGCTGCTTTGATCACCCTGAAACTGATCTTGGCCAAAGACAATAGAAAGAGAAAAACAAGTTGAAGCTCCGCCGGTGTTTGTTCCTCCAGCTCCTCCGTCGGACCAGAGATTCGCCTCACGAGTCCACATAGGAGCCGCTTTAGATAACCAGAGGAGGTCAGATAGTCTGAATGAGGCCTTGTTCCCGAGTCTTTTCCCAGATGCAGCGACCACATTGAGTCCTGCACTGATACACTGAGCACTTTGTCCCACACAGACACAGAAGATGTAATAATGAACGGAGTTCTCCCTCTCCGGGAGCGAGGTAGTAAAGATGTTATTGCTTACCGCAGGTCCCCGTCTCCGTTTCATGGGATGGAATCCTGGGGGAAGGTTAGGAACAGATTATTTTTATTACAGCTACTACAAGCTGTTAAGTGTCAGCTCGTGTTGGCTGCAGTGAATCCTGCTTCCTCTCACAATGTCAAGGTGTGTGTGAAGACGTGGGAAAGACTCCACCAGCGCACGTACACCTTCCTCATCGGGGGTCTTTTAAATCAAATATTTATTAAGGATTTCCATCTGAAGCTAAAACACTTGTGAAATATCAAATTGTGTCAAACTGCTCAGACGAGTTACGTAACAACGAACGTCTGATACATTTCTCGTTAAACACTCTCCCGTCTTCTTTAAAGGTTAGTAGGAGAACGTCTTGTCATAAAACAGGATCCAGAGAGAACATGTGTCGAACCTCTGGAAGAAAAACAGGTGATAAATCCCTGGAGGAGGAGGAGGAGGAGGAGGAGGAGGAGGAGGAGGAGGCTGTGTCGGTCCTTTGGTGGACAGAATTACAATTCCCAGTTACTTTTCAGTGAACAGGCTGCCAGCAGCATCTCAGCATGGATGACACTTCATATTCTTGCTTTATTATCACGTTGACACCAACTTGTGAAAAGTTGCAATTTTCAAGTTTAAACGTGCGAATGTTTCCAAAGTGCAGCAACAAGTTGTTATCCTGTTCCGCTCTTGAAGCAGGGACGTGATGAGGACAAAAGAAGGAAGGAAAAAACAAGATAACACGGCTGTCTCATCATCCAAAGAGGCTAAAACCCACAGGGACTAAAGACGGGACCAGATCAGAGGGTGGAATGAGGAGGTGTTAGAAGACTGTCCCACAGATGTTGACAGCTGTGGAGCAGAAGGTAGACGAGCTCAGCGGCAGATGAAACACAAAGACAATGTGTTTTTGTGTTGGTTGTATATGTGGGTCTACGGGGGGAGGAGGAGGAGGAGGAGGAGGAGGAGGGATATGGAAGATGAAAGAAGAACTGCTCCCAGAATGCAGGAGGTGGAAGCACCACTGGAGAGAAGTTTTAATTGGCTGCCTGGAGACAAGCGCTTCAGGCAGAGGAATTAGTATTCATGAGATCTGCGGACAGAAAGAGAAAGAGAATAGAGGGAGAGATCACAGTAACATCACAAAGACGACTATCCTCGGTGCCCCCATTGAACCTCCAACTCACCACCACACCTGTAGCATGTTGGATGTAGATGAAGCCTCTGGCTCCTCAACCACCCAACAGCTCCGGTTTCCATCAGTTCCTAACAAAAACGACTGTTCTTCCTCCTCACCTTTGTCTTCCAGAGTACCCCTGCTCAGGGATGCTCGGCATGGTGTCGGGCTTGATCACCGACAGCCAAGTCACCGCCTCGTCCCACACCGACCGGAGCTGGGTACCGGAGAACGCTCGCCTGCTGACCAGCCGGACGGGCTGGACGCTGCTGCCGCAGCCGCAGCCCTTCACCAGGGAGTGGCTGCAGGTGGACCTGGGTGAGGAGAAGCTGGTGAAGGGGCTGATCATTCAGGGCGGGAAGCACCGGGAGAACAAGGTCTTCATGAAGAAGTTCCGCATCGGCCACAGCAACAACGGGTCTGACTGGAGGATGGTGCAGGACACGAACGGGAACAAGCCAAAGGTAGGAAGACTCCTCGTCCTCGTCCCTTGTTTGTTGATTACTTATACGTTAGATGTCTCAGCTCACTGGCAAAGATCTTAGACAGAAGAACCGTTTGCTCAGTGTGCTGCTGGCTACAATTCTTCCAGAGATTGGTGGGGGATTGATGGTAAACTAAGATTAAGATATGAATTCCCCCCCCCCATTGTGGACAACACAATGCATGCCGCTAAAAATATGTGAGAGCATCAATTCAGATTCAGACGCATTTAGTTTTCCCAGTCGTGAGGAGCCCTGCAGTTGTGAGTCATTCAGCAGTCGATGCAAGTCAATTTCAGCAGAGCTTTGATTCACATGAGGATAAGAATCTGAAGTCACTTAGAGTCCCTCCGCACCTCCCTCATCCTCCTTTGTATTCTGCACAACGCGCATCGTTCGACCCTTTCAGTGGAAACCTCACCTGAGAGGGAGGGGGGAGGGAGGGAGGGGGGAGGGGGGAGGAAGGAACGCACTACAGAGAGAAGTGACCCAAAGATTTATCTGCACACACAGACGATGCAGGAACTGTTGTCAATGCATCCATATGGATACACATGTACAACCACACACCTTGAAGAAGGTCTGCAACAGCTCGTCCCCAATTATAAACGTCCCTGACGGGGCATAAATCGGATCCAGATGGGCTGATGGTTGATTCATGAAGGGAACGGGGAGGATCCATATCCCCACTGTCACAGTTAGCTGCCTCCCTCCTCCGGCCTCAGAGCTTCCTGCATCCAGACCGCTCGTCTCCTCTCCGTGTGATCACACCCATTAATCCACTTCTGTCCGTCCTGGATCTTTGCGTCTGCTTGCATCTGTTGAACGCACCACATCCTCCTCTTTCCTCTCATTTATTCCCTCGCTCGGCGCAGGATCTGAGGCAGATCTGAACTCGCTAAAAGTTCCCTTTGACAGAGGAGTGTGTCAGGCTGTCTTTGCCACCGGCCTCCCGCATCAGTCGCCTGAGCTGTGCTTCAGGTGTCGGCGAGATGAGAGCGATCTGGTCATCCTCTGTTGTTTCCCATCATCTTTCCACCTACGCAGCGTCCGCCCGCCACTCCTCCACAGCGCTTTTGGTTTTCTGAAGTCTGCCTAGGGGCGTCTGCTTCTGCAGAGCTGCATCAGTCAAAGGCCCAGCAGTAATATTATCAGCATATTGGACTTCCTTTCACTCACTCCTTCTTCTCTCTCTGTCCCTTTTCTTTCCACGATTCTTTACCCTGCCAGATTTTTGAAGGGAACAGCAACTACGACACTCCTGAGCTGAGGACGGTGGAGCCCCTGCTGACCCGCTTCATCAGGATTTACCCGGAGAGAGCCACCCCCGCTGGGATGGGGCTGCGCCTGGAGCTGCTGGGCTGTGAGATTGAAGGTAAACCAGAACGCCTGCTATTACTTCAATTAGAATCCGATGCATTGGCTGTGTTCCATCTGAATGATAATACTTCCCATTCGAGAAGCAGTAATGACATTTCTACCCGTGATGACAACACTTCTACCTTCATCGATCCTTCCAATGACATGTTTACCAATAGTGGTGAAGGAAACCTTTTCCCTCACGCTAACGACGGTTCCAGCTGTGGATCGGTTTTTAATCTCCATAATGACACCTTCACTCGTTGTTGGTCCTCACTGCCATCAGTAATTGATCTTTTCTTGCCCACAACAATCACACCATGATGGTCCTACCAGAACAGTATGCTGCACCTTCATGCCTCCCTCTGTCTTGACACACACACACACATGTAGTCCAGCCATCCATTATGGGAGCTGATGACCTCACGTCTCTTCCACAGTCTTGGTTAGTTGAACATGTGTGTGAGGGCTCCCTGTGTTGAGCCCACAGCTGTCCAGCTCCTGCTCTTCATCCCTACAAGGGACTCTTGTCTTGTCTTCCTGTTACATCAAAGCCGCCCACATAGCAAACCACTTCTAGATGGGATCAAATGAAGCCCACCTGGCCCACTGGGATTATTGCAGCCAGGCGTCCGTCACACTCTTCCCAACTCCTGCATGTCTTTGTTCCTTCAAAGAGCCGCACACACACTTTGCCATCTTTAAAATGAACTCGTCGTCGTTCCCAAAGCTGATGCAGCGTAGAAGCAGCTCAGCAGCGTAGCAGGCGAGCCCTAAGTGGATTTACATATTGGATTTCAGGGAGGCCCACTCCGTTGTAAGCCTCATGGACTCCCACCGGCAGCTTTAGTCCGACGATAATGCTTGTTTTCAGTGTTAATGCCAAACACACACACACACACACACACACACTCACAGAGACGTGCTAACATGGAGCAACTGAAATCACCCTGCTAACATGCAGCTCCAGGTACACAGAACACACACACAGGGGCTGGTAGTGTGTGTGTGTGTGTGTGTGTGTGTGTGTGTGTGTGTGTGTGTGTGTGTGTGTGTGTGTGTGTGTGTGTGTGTGTGTGTGTGTGTGTGTGTGTGTGTGTAGCAAGCCATTGCAGGAGGGCTAAATCCTCATTTCGGTGAGAGGCTCCCCTGATGCAGCCCTGCTCCTGCCCCTGACCTTCCCCACCCGGATCTGACAGGGTCTGATCAGCCTCATATTTCATCTAACCAAGCAAGATCATCGCCTCAGACCCGATGTGCACACACACAGACACACACACACACACACACACACACAGGTTTTTAAGGCCTGCAGCTTGCTTCTATCTATCTATGTCTCTCCTTATCTGTACCTCCAATCTTCTGCTCTCTTCCTTTTTCCTCCATCTGCTCTGGGGAAGCCCATTCATTACTCAACCAGCGTAAACACACACAAATGCACACACACCGTAGGACGGCTGTGCAGCAGCGGGGCAGAGAGTCGATCCTCCCCACATCCAAGTGTCCCCGGACCATAATGATAGGCTGCCGTGGCGGCCGGGGGCCCTGCCTGTGGTTGTACCCAACACTGTTGATGCATCATTCCAAACCCTCAGCACCCCCTTCAGATTCAGCTCTATTTATAACTCACACCTCCGAAGCTTTTTATGAACAAAAAATGAAAGTTGATACAGGGTGTACCGAAAATTCTGGCGAGTGAACTAAATAACACAGAAGCGGTCTGACGTAGCAGCTCGTCCCGCCCGCTCGCTGCACCGGTGCCTCCTTCATATTAAACCTGAAATTGAATATGTCTCTCATCTTCGTTGCAGCTCCCACAATCCCGTCTACCACGATGGTCCCGACCGCAACCCCGTCCGATGAGTGTGACGACGACCAGGCGAGCTGCCACAGTGGCACAGGTGATGACTACGATGTGACAGGTGCTAACATCGCCCTCATGAGACTGCAACCAAACCCCTCCCCTCCTCCTCCCCCCCCTCTCTTCCTCCGCCAGTCAAATTCGAACTGATCCCCTCGATCCAGTGCCAGCGCCCGTTTCCCGGCGTCACGGCTCTCTGCCACAGTTCAGCCCGACCAGAGCTAATCTGCCATCAAACATGCACACACGCATGCACACACGTGCGCTCTGGCGTGCTGCACAGCTCTAATTAGCTGCACCTGTAGCTCCGAACTCCCTCCTCAGCCTCTCCCGTTTTATTATCCATCCACACCTGCTTCTCCACACACAAACAGCAGCTCTGCCTCCGTCTCTCTCTTTCCATGTGTCACCTTGCTCGTCCTCCCTCAACTCCTTTTCCCACTTCCTCCTCCTGGCCTCGTTGCCCACTAACCCAGTAACTCTCTGAGCCTGCACTGCCGCCTGCACTCCCCATTAACAAGCAGTCTCCAATGATGAGCATGGCACCGTCTCCGTCACGGGTTCTGACCGTATTGCATAAGTGTTACACAGTCGACGGAAGGAGAGAAGACATTGTTGATGACCCAGATTTAGCCAGCATGGCTACATTTGGTGCATGTGTGCAGTGTTTGGAAACGGAAGCTCGGGCAGGCGAGGATAACTGATGTGTTGTGTTGCAGCAGGCGGTACCACGATGCCGGAGACCACCACTGCTGAGGTGGACACCATCCCAGGTGAGAAGGAGATCTGAATATACATACTCCCCACAATTGATTCCACATCTTACTAAGCCCTGAACATGCCATGTTTTAAAGATTGTTACATGCAGGAAGCTTTGAATGTAAACATTGAACTGCTCAAGGTCTGTTTTGAATTCATTTCCATGGATTTATCAAGAAGTGTAGCTTCGCCGGTGATTGCCAGCTCACGGCGGCCTCCCTGCTCTCCTCTGTGTCCGTTATTAAAGCAGATGATAGGGCCCTGAGAGGCTCCTGCTGACAGGGTGAGGGAGGTTACGTGATGCAAGGCTAGCAGATGATTAGCACTGGTGCTCCGCTGCTGCTTTCCTCAGCATAATCACTAATCACTGAGCCGGAGCAAACACACATTAAACACACACGGAAAACACACACAACAGGAAAGCACAATGTAAATGACCGGAGGAAATTGGGTGCACTTTGGGGCCACATGCACATGCACAGACACACATAGTGCTGTCTCCTATAGCAGGTTGATGAGGCAGTCGCCAGCTGAGAGGCTCTGCCCCGGCCTGACCTCGGCTAATGGGCCATTGTGGAGGCTCCGCCCAGCCACGTCAGCTGGCTCTGTGGCCTGCATGTTGGATTACTACCGATGATAAGAAATGAGGGGGGCAGGAATATGAATGTGTGTGTCAAACCTTTGTTGCTAATCAGCGTGGTGTGTCTGGGGAGGGGGGGGGGAGGGTGCCTTGTGTGCCGTGCACCCTAATCTCAGAGGATGATGTTTCATTTAGAATTTGGCAAGAAAAACTCTACTTGTCCCCAGTGAGTCGTGTAGTTGCTCATCTTGTCCAGAATGTGTCGATAGTGAAAGTCAAAGCCTCCGAAGTACGGAACAAATCAGAGGAGCCAAACTCATTTCAACTGAGATTTGGATTTATCAAAGAGAAACAGGGAGGCTGGCGTCTGAAAGTCGGCTCTGCATGGGAATCCCATCCTTTGTGTTTAATTAGTACGTCGAGACGTTGCCTGTTTTTAAAGGGAATATTGTCTCAAACTGTATATTCAGTCACTTGGAGAGCCACATCTTTGTATCTCTGAAGGCTTCTCATGCTGCTAATTGAGGACGAGGCTAACGTTCCAAACATCTCTCTCCCTTGTGCTTCACGCAGTCCTTCTGTATCCAATTTAAAAAGAACTCCCACACGTTTTCTGGCCTCCACAGAACCTCGTTCAGTGTGGTGTCTGTTCATGGGGGGAATGCATTGTTGGAATGGGGCCCCTGCACTGTTACCATAGCTGTCTTCAGGACTTGAGTCCCTGCTCTCATTAAAGCCCGGAGCTCTCTGTGGGTCGCTGTGAAAGCAGTTTCAACCGGACGTCTTTGTGCTCTGCGTGTTCCTTGAGGAGCGTCTATACGTTTCTCTACACAAACACAGAGATCATTAACTGCAGGTCCACTCTGCCACTCTCAGATGTCAGGGCCATAACTTGCCTTCAATCCCTGGATTATCAGTTTTCATTTTCCCAGCTGTAGGATTTAATGTTGGTTTCCGTCCCGCAGTTCTTTGCTGCCCTCTAGTGTTTGCAGCAGGTCAGGATGAGTGGAAGACGTCTGCAGTCATATGGTGACAGGTCCTCAGGTCATTGTGAGGGTGAAGCCCAAAGCTATTGGCAATTTCTTCCTTTGTAATAAGAAGAAAGATGAACTGTGATCTGTCCTGACACCTGATCATCACCTTCCTTTAACGTTATTGCAGCTTTTCTGTGGTTCGCCTGTGACTTCGGCTGGGCCAACGACCCGTCCTTCTGCAGTTGGACATCAGAGGACACCGGCTCCAAGTGGCAGATCCAGTCCAGCGGTACCCCCACCCTCAACACCGGGCCCAAGATGGACCATACAGGTGAGGGTCTCCACCTGGGCATCTGCCTCCTCCTGATGGAGTTCACTGTTAATGTCAGTCGTTGATTCAAATCCTATTCTTGGACAGGTGGCTCAGGTAACTTCATCTACACCTTGGCGACGGGTCCCCAGGAGACGGAGGTGGCTCGGCTGGTCAGCCCGGTCGTCAGCTCCCCAGACTCCGACCTGTGTGTTTCCTTTTGGTACCACATGTTCGGGTCACACATCGGCACGCTGCATATCAAACAGCGCAAACAGACAGTCGACGGGCCGGCCGACATCTTACTGTGGACCGTCAGTGGTCACCAAGGGAACCGCTGGAGGGAGGGCCGCGTCCCGGTGCCACGCACAAACAAACCCTACCAGGTAAATCTCTTTGAACGTTGGCTGCTTCCACCGTACTCACACCTCCACTGTTCATAGGACTTCAGAAAAGGGCAGATGGAAAGTAAATCTGTGGTTTTTATTTCCAGGTGGTGATGGAAGGGCTGGTGGAGAGAAAGAGCTGGGGGGACATCGCTGTGGACGACATCAAGGTCCTCAATGGCCTCAGCATGGCAGACTGTAAAGGTGAGGCTGAAAGAGTTCAGAGTCTCAATGCCTCCATTCGTCATCCGTCTCAAACTACACTACAGAATGTGACTGCAGTTCGTTTTAGTTGAACGTTGGATTTACGTCAAATATCTGTTTGAATAGATCCGGACGTACCGACGGAGCCGATGCTGCAAGAGGACCAGCTCAATGAAATCAGTAAGTCCTTTTACATCGAGGATTCTTCTAGAACGACACCTTTATTAGAAACAGTTCCTCTCCTCTATCAAACCTCACATCTCATCCTCCTCTTCTTCGTCTGCCCTTCAGTTGAGGAGATCACCGAGTACCCAGACTTTGTGGAGACCAACCAGATCAGCGGAGCAGGCAACATGCTGAAGACCCTCGACCCCATCCTCATCACCATCATCGCCATGTCTGCCCTGGGGGTGTTCCTGGGCGCCATCTGTGGCGTGGTGCTGTACTGCGCCTGCTCACACGGAGGCATGTCGGACAGAAACTTATCGGCCCTGGAGAACTATAACTTTGAACTGGTGGATGGCGTCAAGTTAAAGAAGGACAAACTCAACGTACAGAGCTCCTACTCAGAGGCGTGAGGTTGAACTGAGCACATTTATTCTACTGACTATGGGATGTGCAGAGACTGGCTGTCGGCGTGTCCTCTGTATGTCCACCGGCAGGCTGACAGGACTGCCTCTGTCCTCAACTCTGGATGAGGGACAGGTTCAGGAACCAATGGGAGGTTTCGACTGATCCACGGTTTTCTCAGGAGCTGCAGTAAAAAGAACCTACCAGTAGGGGACACTGTGTACAAAATAAATACAGAAAAAATATGTACAGATAATTTAGATGATATTTTAATTTTCTATTTTGATTTTCATTCATTTTTACAATCGGATGCTGGTGTTGAGACCAATTTATTAATAATGTTTAAAGTATTTATCATTTTCTGGGAAAGAAACGATTTTTATTATCAGTTCATGAAGGCTATTGTTAATATTCAAGTTTTCAAAGAGACGTATCGAAATCCTAAATGAATCATATCCGGCAAAACTGTAGGTTTGCCCCACTATGGCATACAGGGTATGCTGATAACCCAAGAACCTGAGACATGCACCCCCCCCCCCCCCCCCCCCCCCCCCCCCCCCCCCCCCCCCCCCCCCCCC
>CAAKHC010019277.1:52189-82829 GCA_901007825.1 Macroramphosus scolopax | reverse complement strand
GACACAATTGAGAACGTGAAGGCCAAGATCCAGGACAAGGAAGGCATTCCCCCCGACCAGCAGAGGCTGATCTTCGCTGGCAAGCAGCTGGAAGATGGCCGCACCCTCTCCGACTACAACATCCAGAAGGAGTCCACCCTCCACCTTGTCCTGCGACTGAGAGGTGGCATGCAGATCTTTGTCAAAACCCTCACTGGCAAAACCATCACATTGGAGGTTGAGCCCAGCGACACAATTGAGAACGTGAAGGCCAAGATCCAGGACAAGGAAGGCATTCCCCCCGACCAGCAGAGGCTGATCTTCGCTGGCAAGCAGCTGGAAGATGGCCGCACCCTCTCCGACTACAACATCCAGAAGGAGTCCACCCTCCACCTTGTCCTGCGACTCAGGGGTGGGCAGTAAAGCAAATAATTATTCTGTGTTATTAACCTTATCTTAAAGTTAAATGTTCAATGTGTGACATGATATACATGCTGTTACAAATGCCACGGCATTTTTCTTAACATGACCAAACGTTCAATGCACATCCCGTAATAAACTATTAAAGTTAACTCTGTTGTTGATGCAATTCATTGTTCCAAATGTTATCCACAGTACTGAAGATATTAGGGTTAATACATTTGTTTACATTGTTAAAGGGTAGAGAGGAAAAGCTATAAATTTAACGTTTACTTTGTCTGTTGTGGGCTAAGATGAGCTCAACACTAATCTAACAATATATTAAGGAATATTTAATATGATCAATAACTCAATTTGTGTTTTGCAGGTTATACAGTACCACATGCCAAGGTAACATTTAGAGGAATACAAACACAATGATTAAAAAAATGTTTTTTTCATCACACATGTTGACATTCAGTTCCAGTTTTTAGTGAAACAGACACGTAATTTAGAAATGGGAGGGTTGCTTTCATTATAATTATCAAAATCAATCTTTAATAAATCTTGAAATGCTAAGTTTTAGATTTTCAACAGCCAGAATGTGTTAAAAGTACTGCATCACACTATTTCAAGTTGGTTGTTTTTGCTAATTCACTGAGGTCCATCTGGAGGCATCGAGTGGCCCTTTTGACAACCCAGGCAGGATAGGAAAAATATTGATTTCTGGTTTCCTGTGCACATGGACTAATTTATTCACTACATGTGACTGTAGACATAGGATGTGCGAATAATAATAATCGAAACCATTAGTATTCTAGCAAACATCATGACTAAGCACATTAAAATTGCCCGTATATTTTGACACCTTATAGCCCATCAACTACCCTATAAATAACTTTAAAACTGATTAATTCCAGAGCCTATCTGAGTAAACACCAAGCAGGTTTGCTGAGATGACTTTTAACAAGTTGGTTACTTGCTAAGGGACAATTTATCTGGAAGTCTGATACCTGAGTCAACACAACATTTGAAAGGAGGTCAATGATATATTCTGAGGATATGGCGCCACCTAGAGGGGTAAAAGGGGTTTGAATGTTGTACGTGGAGGGGATAGGTAAATAGACAAGTGACTCAAATGAGGGCTCCAAAAATTGATTTTAAAATTCTCTTTTAAGGACCAAGAGGAGTCCTTCTGAGGGCCCAAAGTAAAATTAAGTGATATGCTACAATCAAGTGGAGAGGCAGAAGATGTTATTTATACCTGGATGGCTGGATGGTGTCAACATGCTAAGGAGAGAAAACTAGTCAAGACATCAGTGGAAGAAAATTCATGCACAGACTTTTATTTCAATGTGCAGCCTAATAAGCAAATTAATTACAAGATATGTGTACTGTGGAATGCACCATGGCTGTGCTGTATTATTTATCATCCAATCCAAAATAAAACTAGCTTATCATTTTCCTGGATAATAAGGAATCAGCCTTGTAGCCTTCAAAAGGAATTTTTCTCATAACACTTGCTGAATTGACAGTCTGCTTTTAGTTTCTGCATCAATATGAGGAGCATTTAACAAGTGTCACATTAAACATGACAGTTATTAATACATATTCATATTCACAGGTGAGGTGCATGATTGGCTGCCCTAGAGTTGGACTAATATGTTTCAGGCACTTGACCAGTGTCACTCAAATAGCTTCTGAATAGTGATTTAAAACACATGTATAGTTAACTATTACTGACCCTTTCTTTCTCATACAGTCAATTAACCTCCTTTGTTGTGTTACTCATAGATTGTATGACTGATTTTATTCATTTGGTTTCATTATATCATTTTAGCATTGTTATTGACTCCCTTAATAAGGGTGGAGGAGCAAGAGCTGATAGCACTTTTTATTAAACATTTTTCCATTTGTTTGCAGACACATTTCAATGATGTGTCACAACAACTGCATGTCAGCCATTTGACAAGTCGGTACATTTCTTGATTACTTAATTACTGCATTGTAAAGAAGTATCAGAAATATCAAGTGCAACGTGGACAATGTTGAGGAGACATTATTGATTCAATAATTGTAACAAGTGGCAGTAGCCTTAATATTATATATATAGATATATATAGATAGATAGATATATTGCAATATATATATATATATTGCACATGTTCGCCTACATGTCTGTGTATAAGCTTTCTCTCTTGTGAACTTTCATGTGAACAGTAAAGCTAAAAGTAACAATTTAATGAACTGCAGTCAGTGCTATAACTACGGTAAATAAGGAGGAACTTGGAACTATTTTCAATTGCGGATGAATACTAGTCGATGACGCGGCGGTAGTATAAATGATCCTGTTTCTTCAGAAACAGTAAAAAGGGAGCTGATTTTGCGACGAAGCTGAGCCGAAACTGAAAACAATTGTAAGTACAGCAGTCTTTTCAGAATAAAATGTGTTCCTAGTAATATGTAATCACTATCTCGTGTTGTTGTTACAGCATTCCTTTATTTTATTTTATTTTATTTTATTTTATTTTCTGTCGCCAATTTCCCTTTCAGAAGCTAACGGTAAAGTTAGCTAACGACCACAATATACTATCGTGTAGTTTACAGCTTGATGAAACGTTAGATGAAAAACAGTAACTTTGACAGTTACCCATCGAGAAAGATGGACAGCTTTACGTTAATTATCGATGGTCCATTCTACCACAAAATTACGTGAAGGACATTTGCTGTAGTTGTTCAACTAATAACAATAGCACTACATTTCTAGCTTTATCGTCCATCACCGGGTTGGCTCGGTCGAACAAAACGAAAGCAACAACAATGGCGTATTTTAAAAATTCGCTGGTGCTCGAATCACCGGCCTCCTGGTTAGTTAGGACTAGTTAGTCCTTATGATAAAGTGTCATTTAAATATATTGGTTAAAGGCCTTGTAAAGAAAAACATTCGTTCAAATTAAGGTTGTCATTAGTGTAAATATTGACAGGTAGAAGTACAAAGTTATTAACTAGATACTCCTATTGAATTTGTTGAATGTGCTAAACAATATTTCATAATATTCTGCTAAAATATACTGAACAATGTCTGTCTTTCACAACTTAAAGCAGAAAGGGTAATACTGATTTTCTTTTTTCAAATATAGGTGCAAACATGCAGATTTTTGTCAAAACCCTCACTGGCAAAACCATCACCCTTGAGGTTGAGCCCAGTGACACAATTGAGAACGTGAAGGCCAAGATCCAGGACAAGGAAGGCATTCCCCCCGACCAGCAGAGGCTGATCTTTGCTGGCAAGCAGCTGGAAGATGGCCGCACCCTCTCCGACTACAACATCCAGAAGGAGTCAACCCTCCACCTTGTCCTGCGACTCAGGGGTGGAATGCAGATCTTCGTCAAAACCCTAACAGGCAAGACCATCACCCTGGAAGTTGAGCCCAGTGACACAATTGAGAACGTCAAAGCCAAGATCCAGGACAAGGAAGGCATTCCCCCTGACCAGCAGAGGCTGATCTTTGCTGGCAAGCAGCTGGAAGATGGTCGCACCCTCTCCGACTACAACATCCAGAAGGAGTCCACCCTCCACCTTGTCCTGCGTCTGAGAGGCGGTCAATAAATTCAACTGAAAAAATGTTTTACTTGCAACCTATTACAATAAAAGAATATAATTACATTTATTTTGTTGTTTTCTTGGACACATTTGCCTAAAATAAGGAATACTGTTGAAGGAAAAGGTCAATATTGCATAATCCTTTCTAACTAGCCAAATATAAAGTGAAAGGGAAAAACGTTTTGAATTCAAACAAATCTAAAATTGATAAAGTAGAGATACAACCCTCCTCAACTATTTCAGATTGTGTTTTCCTCTGCAATTTACAAGCACTTTTCGATACCTATGTACAAAAACTGCTGCTTTTTGTATTCAGAGTCAGTTTAGCTCAGTTTTGAAGAAGTGCATAACGGTAAGGGATACTATACTAATATTAGTTTTGATGCTACTCTAAGAAGCATACTTGAGGGGTTAGGTGGATAATGTCTTACAAAGGCTGGGTACATGGACTGTAATGCATGGTTTACTTAATGTTTGAACCTACAACACTTATATTGCATCATACCTGCCAACAAGGAAACCTTGGGTTTCAGATGTTTTGACTTCAAATCTCTACAAATCCTGGTTGAAAAACCCAAGCCTCTGAACACTGAATTAATCCCACTGTTCTGATTGAAGAGTAAAATGACACATGGAACCACTAGATGTCTCTGCTTACCAGTTTTCTAAATCCTGCCTTTACATGCTCCATGAATTTGCAGTTCTACATTACTTAAGTTTCTTACTGTTCTCTATTTGTAATATGTGGTTATAACCGAGAGTACCTGCTAATAGGATCATTTAAACTTTTATGTTTTTTATTAGATGGAAGATATAGTCTAAAAAATGTTCTGTTTAATCAAATAACTAATCAGCATAACCAGTTGGTGGAAACAGGGAGGAGACACCATTGCACAATGGGCCAGAGGCATCTCAGGGGATCATTAAGATACAACATTTCTGTCCCGATGGATGGTTTTACCATGAGTAGGGGTCTTCTGTCAGGTGGACATGCTTTGACTCCTGCAGTTGATGGCCCTAACTGCTGCAGAGATACATAGAACACCAGTTAAAGGGCTGCAAAGGTACAGCTATTTCAGGATCAAGGCCGTGTGCAATGCTTCATTGGCACACTTCCAGCTCAGCAAGCCACCATTTCAGACGACATGAAGACATTTCTAGAACATTTTTCATTTAACTAGATCATCTTGGGAGAGTCAAAGGAAGATGTGAGATTGAGTAAAGGTTTGCATAAACATTAGGTTTCCATGATCAAAGAGGGTGGAAAGTGAAATAAGAAGAGTCCTAAAAGATGTAAGAAATATCGTAGGGTAAAGAGTGGGCCAATTTAAAGGTGGGTCAGAATGAAAAAGATGACAACATCAACAAGTAGAGATTAGAAAGTTTTATGATGTTAAAATATACATCATCAATCACAATCTGGAAAATGTATGTGCATTATGTGTGTAACATACTCCTCTTACACAGACATAGTTAAAAAACTAAAACTAATAGTGAGCTATTCCTTTTCATGAACACCAGCTTGATAATAAATTTAAGTTCGCACTTTTTCTGAGTTTAATTTCATTCCAAGTTTTTTTTTTTTTTTGGCAGAAATTTTTCTATTATTTTCCGTAGCTTGTACATACAGGACAAAAAGTCTATTAATATAGAAAAATAATAGCAGTTTTGGAGCAGGGCTGGGCAAGTTTAGAGATCCATAACTAATCAACTAGATCCAACTAATTTCACTGCCAACAGAAGGGATTTTGTTGGATTTTGAACACCAGTGCTACAGATTTACAGGTCATTGCACGGCTCTGAAACGGAAACTGAAAATGGTATTAAAGCAAGCCGAATGTCCAAAGTCAGTTCAGGTGTCTGTTAGAATCAGCGTGCAGTGTCAGTGTTGTGCAGCCCCTCTGTCAGTGGGTTAGCCCGTTGGGTGACAAGTGAACCAGCTGTATAAATCAGCTGGGAGCTGCTGTCTCACTCGGCTTGGGAGGAACATGGCAGGCTGGGGGGTCTTCTTCGTTTCTCTCCTCAACTACAAGACAGAGAAGTTTGTCATTGCAGAAAACAGGAAAATCGGAATATTATTTAGACTCTACCAGCTGGCCGTACTGGGATACATAATCGGGTGAGGTGCATTGCATGCCCCTCGTTTTTCTCTGCATGGAATCAAGTAACCTTTAGAAAGTGATTCACAAAGTTAAAAATAGTTTAGCTCGTCCTGTTGATTTGCTGTGTGAAAGTGGCAGCGCATGTGTGTGTCTGAGTGTCAGTTTTGCAAAATGTTGTCTATCAGAAAGGTTAATTTATTAATGTCTCAAACTGCTGTAGAGAGACAGAGAGAGAGAGGGAGAGAGAGAGAGAGAGAGAGAGAGAGAGAGAGAGAGAGAGAGAGAGAGAGAGAGAGAGAGAGAGAGAGAGAGAGGAGCTTTTCCCATTCCAACCTGCTGTGTGATGTCACTCTGACAAGAGAAATGATGAAATCAGAGTAGGGACCGAATCACTTAAGTTATGGTAAGGGTTAATATCAAAGTCTGGCTCTACTGATTGACGTTATGAGTTAAGAGGAACAGTAAGATGAGACAGCAGCTGCACGGTGGTTATCAATAGGCTGTTGAATCATATTAGTCTCTGGAATGTCGAGAGACTAATGGAGAGCTGACCTTATTTTATTGCCATGCCATTTTTGACACATGTTGAATACTGTGTATAGCTTCATAGATAAATGAATGACACTCAAGCAATACCAACATTCCTTTCATCTGGTGAACGCTCGTGTTATAATTTGCCCTGGTCACAAACTGCCTGCTAAATAAGGGGATGACAAATACAGAGTTGCATCACACACACGTTGACATGAAAAATGCCCCAAAGCATATTCATATCATGTTCTTCAATATATGTAAGTCGTGATGAATCCTGAAGTTTTGGTTGAATGTCTCAGGTGGGTGTTTGTTGTGAAGAAAGGCTACCAGGAGAGAGATGAAGCCATCCAGACCTCAGTCATCACCAAGCTGAAAGGTGTTACACTGACCAACAGCTCTGAGACCGGGCTTCACCTCTGGAGTGCTGAGGACTACGTCATACCCCCAAATGTATATATTCAGGTTCATATACGAATATATAAAGCACAAATTATTTCAATAAGTGGATCTCAGAGCTTAGAGTATCAACACTGCTGACAGAGGTCCACAGATTCTCAAGCTATTGGCGTCTGCCTTGGCTCAAATCATTAGGCTCAGCGTCTGTCAGAACCATTTCATCTCTCTTGAACTTCTCCAGAGTGTAATTGATTTAACCTTTGCTTCTCCATCCTGTTGCCTGGACATAATTCTATTTTGTAGGGCGAGCAGGTATTCTTCATCGTAACAAATTACATAGAGACCCCCAATCAGAGGCTCGGCTTCTGCGCTGAGGTGAGTACACAGAGCTCTTACCTTATATAGAAAATCTTATCTGATACCGTGACAGATTTTCAAACGCAGCAGCGTTTATGTCACCTCGCAGAGTTTCAAGGTGCCGAATGGACGATGTATGAGTGACGATGACTGCGTCGAGGGTGAGCCTGTAACGTCTGGTCATGGTGAGGAGCGTTTATTGCACTTTGGTTGTGTGAAAACTGAAACCCAAATGTGAATACATTTCATATTTTACCCTTAAATACGGAGGGCAAAACGTAGTAACGTAGTCATATGAGGGTTGAGAGCTTTTATACTGGTGACTGACTATCTGCTCTGTGCTCTGCATGATGACAATATTAATAGTGCCGTCTTCTCCATTAGGAATCAAGACTGGCTTGTGTATAAACAGCACTGGGACCTGTGAGATTCACGCCTGGTGTCCTGTTGAATACAGCACCAGACCCACGTAAAAATCTCTCCTCTATTACCATTTTGTGCGACTACATTCACATTCACTCTGATCCCTCACAGGGACGGAGACATTTCACAGGTTCTATTTATTACTAATGCAGCCTGACAGCCACACTTGTGTTTGTGTCTCTTTCACTTCCAGAGAGCCTTTACTAAGTGAAGCAGAAAACTTCACCATCTACATCAAGAATTTCATCCGGTTTCCAAAGTTTGAATTCTCCAAGTAAGTGGATTTAGGGGGGTGCTCATTGGCAGTGGGCCTCTGGTTTCAAAGCATTATGACATACAACACTGACTGAGAGGAGGGAAATGCTTGTGCCAATGGCGGCTTTAAATAACTTTAGGGTGCAGAAAGGCCTCTATTTATAACAGCCTGTGAATTGCACCCAGTGAGACGGTGAAACAGTCATCTGAGACGTCCTTGACAGCGGGCCTTGCCCGAGACAGGTGTCAGATGAGATGGGGCAACTCCCCGGAGCTGCGCTTTTCAAGTCCTGCAGGAAACCAGAGGGAGCCTTAAGTCAGGGCTCATTTCTAAGACATGACCTCATTTCAATTACCACATTACCACACATCTCTCTCGTTTCCTCCCTAATGTTGATATTTTACTCTTAATTGGGAATGTAGGTAAAACTAATCCCTGTTAATGGAAGTTACTTCAGATGGCTGGCAACTCTGCAGGTCTTTCAGTGAGACACTCAATGAGAGTATGCAATGATGTTGGAGCAGCTGGTTGACAGACACATACTGCTGTTCGTGTGAGTGTGTCGGTGTGTGTGTGTGTGCTGAAGTAAACTTGTGTCAATGCTGATTTCACAGTTTTATTGTGACTGTTTACAAATGATTGTGGTAGTACAACAGTCACAAACTTCATGATTCTATTAAAAGCAGCTAGAAGCGGTGAGGCTCTGTGTCCGTCTCACCGGCTCTCCTGCTATCACACATGAATATGCAATACCACAATCTGGCAACTATCAGTGGAAGGCGTGGTGGTCCGTTCTGTAGGTTAAAAAATATTTAAATATAAAGCTCTCATGACCTTCAAAGTGAAAGTGAGACAAAGTCTTGTACATGTTGTCATGACCATTGTTTTGACCTCTTAGGTCCAATGTCCTTGACACTACTGACGACAGCTACTTGAAGAGATGCTCCTACGACAAAGAGAACCATCATTACTGCCCCATCTTCCGCCTTGGAGAGCTGGTCAGCTGGACCGGGAATGACTTCCAGGAAATGGCTGTGAAGGTACAAAGTTGAACTTCAGTTTGTGGCTTCCTCACACTCATTCGGCAATGAGCTACAATAGTCTAAAAATCAATTTTAGCTGGTCGCGATTTAATTAATAACTAAAATATTAGTACTAAATTATTAGAAACAACTATCATCACGCATCTGTTTTCCTTCATCAGGGTGGGTCTGTCGGTATTCTCATTGAGTGGGTCTGTGATTTGGACAAGGACTCCTCCCTGTGTAATCCAGAGTACAGCTTCACCCGGTTAGACATGAACTTGAACAACTCGGTCACATCGGGATACAACTTCAGGTACGTCATCTCAGGCATTCAACAAGAGATGCACCAGTCAGCACACTCCTATTTATGTCACCTGTTAATCTAATCTCTTACACCTTAAAACATCAGATTTGATCTCCCTCCAGATATACCAGGTATTATAAGGATCAAAATGGTGAAACCTATCGCACTTTGTATAAAGTGTATGGGATTCGCTTCGACATAATGATCAATGGCCAGGTATAACAGCAATATTAGCAGTTTTCTCTAAAGAAAGGGACCCTGATTCCACTAATAGTCGTTGCCTGTTGTTGTTTCCAGGCTGGGAAATTCAATATTGTTCCTACAATTATTGCCATTGGGTCTGGTGTTGCTCTGCTGGGCATAGTAAGTAATCTACTGAAATATGCTTTTGACACCTGATCAGCTGTAACAATAATGATCATTCTTAGCAGCTTGTGGAAATCCAGTTTAAAACATGTTTTCTGTCTTCAGGGAGCCTTTGTCTGTGATATGATACTCCTGTACATGATGAACACCAGCTCCTACTATCGAGAGAGGAAGTTTGAAATCATCAACTTCAAGTACGATTCAATCACACTCATGCTATCGACCTTTTCATCTAACTTTGATCCAAGTATAGATCTTCTGATTCATCGGTTCCTTTCTGCTGTTCTCTATCTAACAGGAGAGATCTGACCAAAGCCAAGGATGGGAAATCAGGCCACCGGGAAAGGAAAACCAGGAAACAAGCTGCAGGGAAAGGGGCTGCCAACTCCATCAAAACAGCAGAGGACACTGAGGCCGCTGCAGAGAGCAAGCCCTCCGTGGAGGAACGGGGTCCCACCATTCCACGCAACACGGGACAGCGATACTCTGCTGTTATCTCTCCCCAAACTGCAGAGCCAAAGCATCACATCACTTTCTCTGCACACAATTAAAATTTGCAGGTAAAAGCAAGACAGATCGCCTGCAGTGGTCTCGGTTAGGTTGCAAGAGATTGGAACCAAAAGTCGGACTAATGACCACCTCTCACTCTAGCATGAGAGATTGAGTCCTGAATGAAGACATGTCGGTCCAGACAAATGTCCGTGTCCTGTACTGGGCCCCCGGCCAGGACGCTGAAGTAGAGGACACAGGAAGTGGCTTATAGCTGGCTCACAATCTAAGATTACAACAGGTTCATAAATTATGTATGCAAATGTACTGTAATAATGCCGACACAATAAGCAGAGATTTACAATTTAATCATGTAGCATGTTATGGGTTGAATTTCCAAACATTTACCGGTCATAGCTTCACAAACACAAAGAATTAACTTTGCGTCACTATTTCACATTAAAAGGTAAAAATATTTTCAGCTGTTTTGGCTGTTGATCAGATTAATTAGGCATTTCCACAAAACAATACAGATATTCATTTAAATTATTGTCATATCAGATGAAATAATAGTAACAGCAAAAAAAAAAAGAAGAAATAACAGCAAAAATAGCAGACATGATAGATGCATTGACAATGAAGAAAATGCAGCTCTTTATATTTGACCAAATCTTCATCATGGACTTCAAATGTAGGCTTGAAATTAATCAAAATATTTCATTCATAATCAGGGAAATTCTGCTAAATCATTAAACAAAACACAAATTTAATTTTGAATTACCGTTAGCATGTATTCATAGTAAATGTTAAAAAAAAAAACACACTTGGAAGTAATGCATAATAATATGTGTGAATGGTCTTAATCATTGTTCTAAATCTTAGTGATCCTGTGTTGTGAAAGGCACCTGAGCATACTGTTAAAACATTGTTGTCCTCCCACTGTGTTATCAAATATGGAATGGCTACAAGACAATATTCCCAACATAACTTGCTCTTGTAACTGTGGAAAGCTGTGTGTGGTCCAAGACGGCTGTGTGAACAAGTTCACCAGTGATGTACTGATTGTAAATTAATGGTGCAGGAAATTGAAGTGCATGAACTCCCCTACCTGTCTTGTTCCTTGTTCTATTTATTTGAATGGTCTATATCGTTGGAAATAAATGTATTTCTCTTTGTTGATTTCATGATGGCTGTGTCAATCAGACAAGCTGATTAATGATATATGCAAAGACATTGTAGAGATGTATTTATTCCAATCAGTAATCACATTTCTTTTAATCTATTCGTAGTATTGTACGAGAATTATAATGCCAAGTGTCACTTTGTTATGATGTTATCTTTTACAATTGATTTACACTACAACAACTATGGCTCTAATCCTGAAACTGATGATACAGAGTAAGAGGTTAAATAAATTGACAGTCAATAGTAGGTGTCGAGCAGGAAGGACAGGAGCATACTTGGCAATTAGTGAAACATGATGGTATGAACAGGTCATAATGGGAATAAAACATAAGTCTTTTACTAATGGTTTATCTACAAACAGCAGGACAGAGAACAATATTGGTTTGCTAAGTATTAGTCATAACTTTGATTATTTGTAGTAGATCATCTTTAGTACACATGCACCATTCCATATAGGAAAGTCCAGAATAGGACGTAAGTGAAAAGACCTCCGACCAGGCCCCCGGTGAAGAGCAGCCGCCGGGATTTAAAACATTTGTTCCATCGCCGTCCAGCCTTGAGAATGAGCAGCAAAGAAAGGAGAAATGCGGACATAAAATAAAAAACAAAGCCATACAGTCCCGTCAAGCCCAGGATGCCAGCTGTTGCTCCAGACAGAGCGGATACAGAGGTGCGGCAGTAGTCCAGCACAGCAGCGTTTCCCCTCACAGCGACTTCACTGATGAACTGAGGTCCCTCACGCTTGGCTACAACTCCTGCCATGTTGGCTTTAGTTGTCTCTCACAGGAAGCTGCTGAAAAGATAAAACATGCACAACACAAATTATTTACATTAACTTAATAGTAATTACATACATTGCGATTTTGTATGGTCCTTTATCTCGCAACATTTTGAAGGCAAATGTTAAATTTATACCTTTACACTGCTTTCAGTATGTATCGATAATACAACACTGATCTCATTCTGCTGCAAGATTAGTCAGTGTGTATGTCATTGATCTCTGTATTTCCATGACAATACTTCAGTTTGTGTATTTGTAGTAATAACATGAATACAGGAGTTTTACTCCTTCAAGTTGACTTTTTTTTACTTGGTGGCACTGTTACCTCAAAATGTGTAACGTTGTCAGTAACGTTACTGTTACATGCCGTATAGATGGCAGTAGGTCCAACGTGGATACGTTCGTTGGAATATTTAACAGATTTGTAAGAGAATGAAAAAGGCAAAACAGACAGTGGTCTGGAAACATTTAAGACACTACCATGAGTGACAAAGAAAGAAAAATAAAATCTATCAGTCAGCAGTGGTCGTTGTTAGCTTTGTTACTCACCACAACAAATTAGGTAGTACATTAAAAGGCGCTTCTTGGGTGAGGAAAAAATAAACAAGGAAACAAAAACAGACTAGTCTTGTATGGAAACGATACAGTTTGACCCTTGTTGGCTTTCCTGCACAATGACTTAGGGACTTTAACATCCTTGCGGCCCTAGCGCTGACATGCTAACAATGTTAGCTCTTCAGGGTGCTCGCAAACGGTTGCTTACTGATGTTAGATACTCACCAGAAATCAATTCAGGGGCGTGTCGGCTCCTCTCAGTGCGACTACAAACATATCATCTGCAAGAAGCACTTCAAATGCTCGGTTCTCAGATTAGTTTAGAAAATGTCACTTGGTATGACGAGGTAACGCCACAGTCAATCCAGTTTAGATGACAGTCCTCTTCTCAAAATCGGCCATGCTCTTCGCGGTGCATTGTGGGGGTAACCTAATCATCAGATAGGAGGCGACAATATGGTGCGTTCATTGTAGGGCAAAGAGTTGGACGTTCCTCAATTATGGGTGGGAAAGGGCCCTTTCGTCATCATTAGTGGACATATCAACACCATGATGCTCTATCATGACAACATACAGATAGGTCGCTACTAGTATGATTGACCTTACTTTAATGAAGATGGTGTTTCATCAGAAAAAGGAAAACAATTTCTCAAAATATACACTGGCCTAACAACAGTGTATATTTTCGTCACAATTAAATCCATTTAAAAACACGTTTTAAGCACACAGAAAAGTTGTGATTCATTTAACACATATGAGATAAGTGTTAAATTAATTACAAAATTATTAACGCCACATAATTGACACCACTTTGTTAAACTATTCTGTTCAGACAAACAACAAAAATTATAAAGAGGATTCTTCAATTTCCTTTATCACCTGAATGCAGCGGAGCTGACTTTGCCTTGTCATGGAGCTGCTGTAAAGCAGGAACGTAGTCTGTCGTGCCACCAGCCGCTATGCCGAAGTATATTCTGGGTCTAGATGTGGGCACCACCTCGATTAAAGCAGTTTTATTAGAAAGTGCCTCCACTACTGTGGTTGTGAGCCAAACTCTACCAACTATATCTGATATAAATTACTCTAACGATATAAAGGTGAGGGTAAACACAACTTGCACCCTGATGAACTTAAACTACTGTGTGTTTTCTGTGTGTAATGCAGCCACGCTTCCTCATCACGCAGGCTAAAGAGCAGGATACAGTCCAGATCATAGACGCTCTGAACCGGTGCATTAGCCTGTTGCCCAGAGACAAACTGCAGCATGTGTGCAGAATCGGGCTGTCTGGACAGATGCACGGGGTTTTATTGTGGAAAGCAAAGCGTGGTAAGACAGCTGCATGTATGCCAGCTTTGTGAATTCATAACAATGAGCAGTGATTGTGAAATAACGGCTCTGTGATACCTGTGTGGTTTTAGCTGCAGATATTTTCTTTCATGAAATCTTTTCAGCAGGGATATCAAAGTAGAGGTACAAATCAACTATCTTCAGAACAAGTTTGTCTGATAGGCCTGGCAGAAATAATCTAGATGAATGTGCAATGTCTTTATTAATTGCAATCAGAATATGTGCTTTTGCAGAGAAGGCTTTTTAAAAAAATAGACTGTAGTTGTAAGACAAAGGCATAAAAAAACATAAACAGGTTCACTATGTGTGTTTTTAAGGTGTTCAATGTTAACATCTAAGTAATAGCTTTCCAAAAGCTCAATATATTACTGTTGCCATTTTTATTACCAAAGATCAGTAACTGTGATAAATGTGATTTTCCTAGATAAAGTTAAACCATACTAACCATTCCAGTCTCTGCAGATATTACACACATATATGAAGTGGCTTGTTAATGAACTCTGTCAATACTTGCTCTGCTATGAAGCATTTTGACTCCAGGGTTAATCCATGTTGCCCTCTGCTGGTTGTAGCTTGCTATTAAAGTAGGACTGTAACCTTGGAACAACTGAGGAGTGACAGGGAATGTCAATAAACAACTAGCACCATTAAGTCTTGTATTTTATTTGATTAAAGCCTGAAGTTAATGTCTGTAATGTCTTTCTTATCTTCCATGTCTTCTGCCCTTTGCAGGTTGTCATTGGTCAAACGCCGACTACTTTACCGTCAGAGACAGCAGTCAGCTGACCACCTGGCAGGATGGCCGCTGCAGCAGTAGCTTCCTGTCCTCTCTTCCAAAACCTGACTCCCATCTCAGCATAGCCACTGGTTTTGGCTGTGCAACCATCTTCTGGTACATGAAGCACAGGTCAGCAGCTCACACCTCTTCAAATTGCCACGTATAGCGAGCTGCATCTTTTGTTTGTGTTAAAGTGTTCCTGTTAGATATAAAAATATGTGTGGTTCTGCTGCAGACCCGAGTTCCTCGAGGAGTTCACGGTTGCAGGCACAATCCAGGACTATGTGGTGTCCATGTTGTGTGGTTTGGACAGTTGTGTGATGACCCCTCAGAATGCAGCCAGCTGGGGTTTCTTCAACACTTCATCCAACCAGTGGAATGTGGACATGTATGCAAATCAAACTTTCACCTTTAGATAATTCTCTGCTAAAGCTAGCAGAGAATTTTGTTGAGTGACAAAATGCAGTTTAAGTGCGAAATGCATGATATTGATATGATTGTTTTAGCCTTCTACAAAAAGATGTTAAACTGACACCATTCATCGCTGTGTGAATACAAACATTAACCACTCTGTGTGTGCATGTTCTAGTCTGAAGCGGTCCGGGTTCCCTTTGCACCTGCTTCCACAGTGTGTGCCCTCTGGTAGCTTGGCAGGACATACGTGCTCTGAGTGGCACGGCATCCCTGCTGGTACGCCAGTAGCGGCCGCCCTGGGAGACTTTCAGTGCTCCGTCTACTCCTGCATGAATGCGCCGACAGATGCAGGTGAAACAGGGAGTCCAGTCATCTGTCTGGGAACACACTTAATGTGCTGAGTTTATTATTACTGTTGGAAAGAAGCTTTGTGATGAGAGGTTGCAACCATTAGATTACTAACTCACTGCTACAGTTACTCAACTAAATACAGCTCACAGATTTATCGTGATGGACTAGAAATTAATTACAAATGCTGCAATACTTTAAACAGAAACAAATGCATTATGGATTATGTATGTCTCTGCATGTCAGGCTATTATTGATAACAGTTTGTATCCTTCTCACGATATCCTAGTTCTTAACATCAGCACCTCAGCCCAGCTGACCTTCGCCATGCCAGCTGACTTCAAACCTCCAGACTCTCCTCCGCCGGCCTCCTCCATCTCTTTCTTCCCGTACTTCGACTCCTCTTACTTGGCAGTGGCAGCGTCACTCAACGGTGGGAATGTTCTGGCGACTTTTGTGGAGATGCTCAATGCCTGGATGAAAGATCTTGGCATGTACTTTTATTTACCATTTTATCAACATATGCAACTAAATGTGAGCGATATTGTTGTTTTTTAAGGATTTAATTATAGAAGTCACCATTCAAACAATATATGTGCCTGATCAGATGTATATTAAATACATTTCCTACCTGCTGCATCTTTTTAAGAATATCAGAACCAGTGTCACATCCACACGCTAGTTGCAGAAATCACGTTTGATTCATTGTTTCGGAGGAGAATCTACACTATCAGATCAACCAGTAAGCTATGACAGCTCATAGGTTGGATGTTTACCTGCTCATTCATCTCCTTCAGGTGTCGAGCCGAATGATCCGAGCTTGTATGAGAAGCTAATCTGTTGCGCTCTGAACCAGCAAACTAGCGACCTGAGGGTGAGTCCAACCATCCTGGGAGAGAGACACGACCCGCTGGGCCTGGGTCAAGTGGCCAACATCTCCGCTTCCAATCTCTCCTTGGGTCACGTGTTCCGGGCGCTGTGTTGCGGAGTCCTGAACAACCTGACCTCCATGATGCCTGCTGAGCATCTGCAGCAGGCGGGGGTCAGACGGATCGTAGGCAGCGGGAGCGCCCTTGCTCGCAATGAAGTGCTAAGGCAGGAGGTGGAGAGGGTGTTTTCTCAGCCGGTGGTATACGGACAGAATGCAGACTCTGCTGTCGGCGTGGCCATGGTCCTACGGGACCGACTGTGATCCATAGAGGCATCCCCGTGTTTACGTGATTAATTTGCACATTTGAACAACAATTTAGGAATTCCTCTGCATCACTATGTTGATAAAGGAACAGTCCAGCTAATCAAAAAGCCTAATTGCAGCATATACTTGCTCTGGTATGAAGATGTTTGCCAGGACAGAGATCAACATTTTTCATTAAAGTACAATAGCTTAAGCATTGTTTTAAAAGTGTGTAGGATCAAAAGACTAAATCTAATAGATGATTGACACACTGAAGCCAGAAATATTCCTTGAAAACTGTAATTACACTGTAATTACACAATATAGCAGACGTGTGCTCATCACGTCACAGTGGAATTTTATAGCTTAGAATGGTTCATCACTTCAAAATGATCAAATTAAAATTCATCGTTTGTTTTTTTTCAGCTGCAATTCTTGCAAAGATGCACAAAAATGATCTAACAATCTACTATTGTGCAGTTAGACAAATCATTTCCCGTCACTGTGACGCTGTGCCAAAAAAACATCTGATTTCAGACTGATTCTGACGTTGATCTGCTGCCTGCAGTAACACAACATCAGTGGAGTGAGTCAAGTTAATGCACTTCCACTTTGTGACGCTGTTTGCAGAAAATGGATAGAAATCCCTGCTGAAGATAGTTAAGTGGATTGCTCCTTTAAATATCTCTAACAGCAAGCCCAGTTCGATGAGGCACAACAGCTTGCAGACAAGTTATCAGTTAAGCAGAATAAGGCTGTCGAGGTTTCTTTGTCATTACATGCAAGAATCTTCAAATCCAGTCAGTTAGTTGCTTCCTGCCTGGAGCAGCTGAATCAGAATGTAGAGACTTCTGTGTGTGTGTCTTTTGTTTTGGCTGTACTGATACATGTCTAATAATGTCTATAATATGTCTAAATATGTTTCTATTCAGGGATATCTAAATAAAATCATGAGTAAGATGAGGCAGTTGTAAGGCTCATTTCTTCTAATAAAAGAAAGGAGAAGTCACCATTGTATCATCCTGGATTATCTATATGTGACAAGAAGTTTTCTGCAGGACACAGAAATGCAGCAGCAACACGGACAATGAGTCTCTTTATCCACAAAACAAATCACAAACAGAGATAAATGCATGTAATTCAAATACAAAACAATATTCTTGTAAATAATTAAGGCACTTAACAACGTTAGTAATTCTCTTCCTGATCAACACTACACAGTATTTCTGACCCAAACAAAACATGTGGCAAATTGAATACATTTTAGAGACACGCCTGCAAGACCGTGCAGCAGGTAAAACATTTAGAATATAATATATAAAACTGTTTAACAGTCAAACAAGGAAGTCATGTTAGGCAATGACATATTCATTGGTCATGAGAGCTCAGTCACAGGACTACAGGTGCACACGCACACAGAAACACACACATTGAAGTGAAACTAGACACACAGGAAACATTGAAGTGACTAAAACCAGAAGAACTGCTGAATGTCTAAAAGGAGCAAACGTGTGACACAAACCTGAGCAAGAAGAGCAGGAAGGGTGAGACATTCATTTATTCCTTTCTAAGTTTGCAGGGTTCTCTGGATTAATTACTGAACTCAGATTATGTGTGTTCCTCGTTGTAGTGTTCATGCTAAAGTCCTCTGTGGTATTTTCTGCTGCCTGGACATATGCAGCGCTGGTCAATACAGCATCCTTTCAAGCACTCAAGACTTCCTATAAATCACAGTGGTGTTCCCCAGGGCATGTCACTTTACCTCCCACTGGCTTTTACAGCTAATCTCATCTCTGATGCGTCAAGTGAGCGTTTTGTAGGCGTAGAACAAAAGGACTCACACGCCCGGCTTTCTGCAGGACATCCCGTTGTGCTTTAATTTAGTTTTTTACTTGAGGGTCACATTGAGTGAAGAGACGATAAACAGGAACTGAAAGTCTTCTCGGGTGAGTAAAATAATGTCATGGTTTTGTTATTTGACGATTCAAAAGGAGACAGTTTGTTCTGTACACGTCACAGTAATCACATATGATACTCGTGTATTTATAATCACAGTATTTTGGAGTCTTCATCATATAAAGATGTGAAGACATTTAAAAAGCCAGATTGTTTTTGGATTAATGAGTCTGTGGAAAAAAAATGACAGATTTTACTCACAAATCTTTGTTATGAATCTGAAGCTGGATTATTTTATTAGGACCGACCGCTGCTTACAGACCGATCTTACATTAGGTCATCGATCAATGGATGAATGAAACATGGAGAAGGAAGTGGAGGAAGATGCACACACAATTCATGTTCAAACATTTAACTGCTCTTAAAAACATTGTCGATCTGTTAACACCACTCGTGGTGCAACAAGATATTTGTTAAGAACGTGTGTTGTACTGGAAAATGTTTTTTAAATGAACTTCTGTTTGGTCCTCTCGTGTTTTTATCTGTGTTATTTATTCCTCTGGTGATTTGAGACCTGCATTTTCCTCTGAGTCACTGATTCCCCTTTTTTTTTTGTTTCACAATAAATGGGAACAAGAAGCTGCTAAGATATTAGTTTCCCATGCTCATTAATGTGGATGCTTCTCTTTTTGAGAATATTATTCTTTATATTCTGATCCATTTCGGAGGTAATATTTTGTATCTTGTATTTGCTTTGGATACAAACCAGCCGTGTATGATCGGATTATTCGGCAGAGAACTGGATTCCCTGATAAACTGCTGCGTTCTGCCGTCATAATAAACTCCTTTGTTAGTCACTGGAGTGGTGAGCATCACATGTCTGAGAATATGTGTGTGCTCTCGAAGGTCATTGATCTGCTGTGGAGGTGAATCCCTGT
Organism: Macroramphosus scolopax; assembly: GCA_901007825.1. Classification (NCBI taxonomy): domain Eukaryota; kingdom Metazoa; phylum Chordata; class Actinopteri; order Syngnathiformes; family Centriscidae; genus Macroramphosus; species Macroramphosus scolopax. Next base: position 63,178 of record CAAKHC010019277.1, on the reverse strand, counting down.
GATAAACACACGCCGACTGAAGTCCGAGCATCATTCCATTAATACATTGTACCGTGTCCGAGGGTCCAGTATCTCGTACTGTCAGCCACAGTGTTCATGCAGATGATGTCTCTGATTTCCTCCATGACATCATGAAACAGACGGACTAAAACGTTAATACCAAAGTGCAAGAAATCTGGTTTGAAGAGTCACATGATGAAGGTGGTTTGGTGAGATATTCTCTTCTCCCAGTCAAACCACTGTAACGTCCATTTAACTGTGTCAAGCTTCAATTTGTCTACTTCAGCTTGTCTAAGAACGCTGCGGTTCCGCTCACATGACTGCCGTTTCAGCATCAACACCCCGGCTGATTTCAAAAACCAAGACATCACATGAATCGTGTCGTTTCTGCTCAGGCCACCGGAACAAGAAGTGGAGATGGATCGGGCCGAGATGTTTGGCTTCTCTCTGGAGTCGGACAACAGGACGACGGAGGAAAAAGCCCGACTTAGAGCTTCAGAAAAGGATGGTCTGGCTTCCACCTTGTGTTTGTCCCCGGAGTCGCCCAAAGCTCCCATGGACACCGACTACCAGGAGGAAATGGAGGTGCCCAAGAGTCAAATCAGATTCAACCTCAACTTTGACAAGTGAGTCTGTCCATGCGACGATAATACGATCTCTGCCTTTCTTTAATGCTCATTAGAGAAGGAGTGCCGTGTCCCATCACGCCCTGCAGCGGTGATGAAAGTGGAGCCCACTGGTGTACATTTTGTTTGCAGGGAAATTCGAGGTGAGGAGCAACGCAGCGACAAGAGAGACAGCAGGACGTTTGACATCAAAATGTTGTTTGAATCGGTGGCCAGCGGGGATGTCACGAGGCTGGACGGCCTGCACCAGTACCTGAAGCAGAACATGATGAAGCTCTCCGACTTGTTGTGTGAGTGTGAACAAGCCCACAGAGCCGTAGTGAGCAGGATCCCTTCTCTGACCCTTGTGTTGACTTCCTCAATCTGCAGATCGGTCCTACGGTAAAACCGCCCTGATGAAGGCCCTGCTGCACCTCAGAGACGGCAAGAACAAGACTGTGGAAATGTTGATCGAAATCTCAGAGAGGATGGGCGACGTCAAGGAGTTTGTGAACGCCGCCTACACCGACAGCTACTACAAAGGTTTTATTCTTGTGAATCTGGGAGCTTGAATTTGACCGAATCCTCTCCCTGTGTGACCCCCGGTATCCGTCCACCTCTCTCCCATGTGATTTTGTATCGCTGTGTGACCCTGACAGGCCAGACAGCTCTCCACATCGCCATCGAGAGGAGGAGTATCTCCTACGTGAGGCTGCTGATCAGTAAAGGAGCGGATGTCCACGCTAAAGCCTGCGGGAAATTCTTCCGGCCACATGACGGCCCCAGCTTCTACTTTGGTGAGTGGATGCTGCTGCAGAGAGGAGCCTCCTCCTCCAAGATAATCTATGAATATCTCGCAGTATGTGAGAGCATCTTTGAACACGGGGTTCCTGTACATGCTTCCTTCTAATACATGTTAACAGCGGTTGTAAGTAGAGCTGCATGTGTGTCCTGCAGGGGTCCAATATGCAGGATTTCAAACGTATCTTCATTCCCCCTTTGCTTGGTCCCCAGGTGAGTTGCCTCTATCTCTGGCAGCATGCACCAACCAGCCGGACCTGGTGGACTTCCTCATGGAGAACGAGTACCAGAGAGCGAATGCAAAGCAGGCAGACTCTCACGGCAACACAGTGCTGCACGCCTTGGTGGTGGTGGCTGACAACACCCAGGAGAACACTGACTTCATCACCCACATGTACGATCGCATCATCAGGACCGCCGCCCGACTGGATCCCAAGCTGGACCTGGAGGACGCTGAGAACGACAAGAGGTTGACGCCTCTCAAGATGGCTGCCAAGACCGGCAAGATCGGGGTAAAGCCAACAGGTTGATACGAGGAGTACGACAGGGTCAGTGTGGTCAGCGTCTGAATGAACGAGAGTGAACCCTCATCGACATTTTGTTTTTGGCTCTTCCTTCCGTTTGCAGCTGTTTGCACACATCCTGAAACGGGAGTTCCAGGACAGTGACACCAAACATTTGTCTCGTAAGTTCACCGAGTGGGTCTACGGGCCCGTCCACTGCTCCTTGTACGACCTGGCCTCCGTGGACTCGTACGAGGACAACTCAGTCCTGGAGATACTCGTCTACGGCAGCGACATCCCTGTGAGTCCCGGCGTTTTCCACCTTGTCAGTAGAGCTGCTGTTGTTGTTGGGTACTCAAACATTCTGTCTCTTCTCAGAACCGTCACGACATGCTCGGGACGGAGCCTCTGAACCGACTGCTGGAGGAGAAGTGGAAGAGGTTCGCAGGTCCAATGTTATGTTTCAACTTGCTGGTTTACTTCTCGTACCTGCTCGTCTTCACTCTGGTGGCGTACAATAAGAAGGATGGAGAGGTGAGGGGGCGGCTATCACCTGCAGGATTAGTCAGGTTGACAAACCCAAAACTCATTCAGATGTTTGTTCTCCTCCCTGCAGCCGCCGTTTCCCCTCGAGCACAACACCAGTGGTTACGTGTATGTTTCAGGCCAGATCCTGATAGTCCTGGCAAACTGCTATTTATTCATCTTAGGGGTACGTTGGCGCCTTGTGCTTTCATTTCATATCCGATGGCGACCACCTAACTGGCGTGGATCATATGAATGATACAAATGCCTTTTAAATCTCTAGATAATAGAGATGAGGAGAAAACGCCCGAAGCTGCAGACGCTGCTGATCGACGGATACTACGAGATTCTTTTGTAAGTAGCGATCATTATTTTCTTGATGTGACCGAAATCAAAGATCTCCTGAGTTTCTTTATCACCAAAAAACAAATTGTCTCTTTGTCTTTGACTTTGATAAACGCCTTGATTTCTGTTCTTTTGATTCCTTGCTGCTCTTCTTTGCATGTAACTGATCAGCTGACTGGTGCCAAACCACAGGGTAAATTTTGCAGCAACCGCATGCTCACAATGCCGGATGTGGGTCTTTGTGCAGTGCATAGACAGATAAAAACGTCACCCACGGTGGCAGTTTTATTTATTTTTATATTTTATTGTTTTGCAAAGTGTTGGTCTCAATATCGGCGCTTTATTCTTGCAAGAAGGAGCGGCTGCATACAGAAGGTGCCTGTAAACAACTGATCCAAGAGCAGTTCTCTGAGTTCCAGTTTTATAACCTTTCTGTACATTCCTCCTTGTGGGAGGGGCGGTATTATTATTTTATTATTATGGTATTATTATTTTCATACAGTAGATGGTTCTCTGTCTTCTGTTGTGGGTTCATCTCTTGATCGCCTCCCCAAGTCGTCCACCTGGTCATCTGCCACCTTCTTCCCTGCACGTAGGGAGGCCTGAGGTCTCCAGAAGGGTCTCTGATCATTTACAGAGATGCTGAGTCCACACAATAAACCTCCTGTGGGGGTCGTTCTCTCAAATGCTCACTAATAGATAATAAAAAAGGCTCATGATTAACCTCGTCAAAAGTAAGAAACTATTACAGAACAAGATTTCTGTGATTTCCACATCAGATTCAAATTGGGTTTAATGTCCAATGTGTATTTATGACCACTTGTCACAACGTTCACACACGACACTCTTGCGCCACCTATCGTCCAGGGAATTGAACTGCACACTGCTCAATACAAGCAAATACATGAGAACCAGATCATTAAGACTTGGCCTCACTAAATACTTTTATCATGCTCCCACACATTATTAATTTGTGGCCACATGATGATTGAGCCTCCATAATGAATTATTTTTGCACATGAGATTTTCTTTCCACAGTCGGAGGAAGAGAAAATATTTTTATTCCTTAACAGATTATAATGATACTGATCATTAACCAGCACAGCAATTGATTATACACATTAAACATGAACCCCAGCAGCATATGATTGTATATTGATCTATTAATGATAAAATAAGGATATCATGGTTGCTCAGAAAACATTAAAGGTTTGTTTCTTATTGATCAGTGTCAAAGAGTCACATTTAAAGGGACAAAAAAACACCATAAAACCGATTCTAGGCTTGATGAACTTTGCCTTTCAAATCAGTTTGCTCTACTCGTGGCCTCCCTGCTCTTTCAAGTTTTGTGCAGGCCGTCTTCTTCCTGGTCGCGGCCGTGCTGTATCAGTGTGGGCAGCAGGAGTACCTGGGCTTCCTGGTGGTGTGTCTCGCTCTGAGTTGGGTGAACCTGCTCTACTTCTCCAGAGGCTACCAACACATGGGCATCTACAGTGTCATGATACAGAGGGTCAGTTAACCTGGATTGCACAGCAGCACCACAAAGGTCATCCCAGCAACCGATCTGACTCCCGAGGCTTTTTATGTCTTCTTCTTTGCAGATGATCCTCAGTGATATATTGCGTTTTCTGTTCGTGTACGCCGTCTTCCTCTTTGGATTTTCAGCAGGTATTTAATTTTATACTAAAAGCATCTGACTTGAAAATACATTTTAAACTTGTGTTTTATTTATTTGAACAGAAGCACTAACTGTATGTATCTGCTTCCTCTTGTGACAGCCTTGGTCAGTCTGCTCATCGAGCCTCCTGAGAAGAACACCACTGTAGTGCCGGGGAACACCCGCCTGTTTGACACCCTAAGCTCTAATGAGGAATGTGTAAAACCCAGCTTCAGGAACATCTCTTACACCACACTGCAGCTCTTTAAGTTCACCATTGGCATGGGCGACATGGAGTTCACCCAGGACTACCAGTACAAGGAGGTTTTCTATGTGCTCCTCATCTGCTACATCATCCTCACCTACATCCTCCTGCTCAACATGCTCATCGCCCTCATGAACCGCACCGTGGAGAAGATCACCTTGGAGAGCACCAGCATCTGGAGGCTGCAGGTGAGGCCTCCACAGGGCTCGGCGGTTAAGTGTGTGGTCAGATGGGGTGAGTGTGATTTCCACTGGTGTGTGTTCTCAGAGAGCCATCACTATCCTGGACATGGAGAAAAGGCTGCCTGATTGTCTGAGGAAGAGTTTTCGCTCTGGGGTGGAGAAAAACTTGGGCACTGCTTCCGAAGAAGATCGCCGCCGCTATTTCAGGTTTGCATGTCAAGATGCTTCATCTAGCGATGCTACTAACTCGGATACAAACGTTGGCTATGAATTTTAAAGAGAAGCTGAGTGACGTGTCACACAGCAGACACTAATTGGAGCGTGTGTCCTCTTGTAATCTCAGAGTGGAGGAAGTTAACTGGAACAAATGGAACACCAACCTGGGCAAGATCAGTGAGGATCCCGGGTGCCGGGATCGTGTCCGGCAGCCGACGCCAGATAAGATGCAGGACAGAAGAAACAGAGGTGCACAAACATGGATTGTGGACTCAAATGAATATAAATGCGTTTAAAGCATCTTTCTGACAGGAGAGTAATCATTTCCTCCTTTTTCCACAGGGAGGAGCTGGAGAGGCTTATTCAGGGAGAGCAGTCCACGGAGGCAGACAGTCGCCTCCTCGACAGAGATGATTCTTCTGAGCAACTCACCGGTCTAAACAGACAACAAAGAGCTTCACTCAACCTGACGACCGAGGCGTTCAGACCTAAAGACAACAGTCAGGTTCACCTCTCCGAGGACTGATTGTCTCGCTGCCAAACGGGACTCGACGTCAAATATCTTTTTACATTTTTGAAGAACTATCGTTCTGCCATTATGACTGATGAGGGACATATTGTAGATATTTGTTCATTTTGACTGCAATAAAGATGTAAAAAGTGTTAACGTTGAATACTGCAACAGCTGCTGATTAAATGTCAGGTAAAAGACGGTGGAAGACGTGTCACAGTCAATGCAAAGTCTCCTGCATTTGCCTTTTCTGGCACCACCTGAGCAGGATGCACTTCCTCTGCACAAAGGCTGTCACCTGCCAGCACCTCTGGCATCGCTAGAAAAAAAATACTGCACAATGCTGATCATGAAGGTGCTGATCCTGCCCTCTCGCTGTGCGCCCTTTATACACGTCCCATTTTCATCACAGCCAGACAAGCTTAATCTACCGCAGCCAGATAGTCCTGCAGATTTCACAGCATGCTTTGTCTACTCTACTTCCTGCTTCTATTGGCAGTGGCAGGCCTGGATGAATAGCATGGAGCCATTTATCCAACCAGAGCACAGCAATTGGTGCAATAATCACCACTTCAGCACTATCTGTGAAGTTCTATGAGGTTCAATGAGGGGCGATGGAGACGTCAGACACTCGAGAGGCTGATCATTTCAAAATAAATGTGTGAATTGTAATATACCTGAGCTGTCAGACAAGTTATTGTGTCCCTGTAAGACATCTGTAGTTAGTTTAGTAAATTAATGCTGCAGATAATTCGGATCAGACTCATTTCAAAGCATAAATTAGAATTTTATTTTATTATTACAATATTACAAAAAGAGTAGCACAACTCTCACGCTCTTGCCTCTTATCTGTCGTACAGAATGACATAAAAGAAAGGCTCTGGGACCTTCTTCCATTTCACAGCAATAGAACAAGAAACAAGAAAGAAAATAAAATTTAAATAACAAGCAAATCAAGTTTTTATAAATAGTCACAACTGCAAACTGAAGCTTTGAAACGTGGAAAAAAAAAATGTACAGCTCAGAAACTACACATTGCTAAAATATATAATTACAAAATATTACTTATTTTTCTTGCTTTCCATAAAGAATCTCTAAGGAATTGCTCTGTCTACTCAATAAAACTTAATTAAAATAAAAAGACAGAAAACAAAAATTGCTGTTTCTGTGTATCCTCATTCTCTTTCTCCTCATTATTTGGGGTTTTCATTAAAACCATGCTCAAGGAAAGTCCAAGGACAAAACACTTAAGGCTTTTTAGGGGCTCTTAGGGAGTTAGTGAACATTGTGTTTATACTCTCACACTCACTCATCCACCCTTAACTCTACCCACACCTGCAGGTAACATTCACACACAATCATTAAACTTTTAAGTTACAGTAGTCTAGTAGGTAAGCCAGTGTACAATAAAATAAACAATGCATTTGCTGTTTCACTTTAAACTCAAAAGTCAGTTTTGTTTACCTCCATGTGATCTTGCAAGTGATCAATTTGGTCATTTCAAGCAGACTTCACATCAGTAGCAACTACACATAATTCACTCACGTTACTGCCGTCTGGATCAAAACTCTGGTTAGACTCGCAGCTGAGATTCTACGTGACGTAAGTAACACTATTATTTCTTCTACTCCAGAGTTTTGTCCTCTTAACTAACATGACTCCTTCGAAAAAAAAAAAAATCTCAACATTCAAGTAATAATCATGGTTCCAAGAAAACGATCTGTAAAGGAAACAAGAATAAAATGGCACGTCTTCATAACAGTGTGTCCGTGTTGACCTGACATCTGCCATCTTAAGCTATGAGAGTTTATTGTTATTGATTTTTCTGCTCTAAACTTTTCACGAGCTTGTCGCCAAACCTTTTCCGGCACTGGCAACAAGTTTTTAAAGACCTGAATTCATTGCAGCATTAGAAGCAGGATGGTGCGTCACCTTATCAACACGTTTGCTCCCTGCTGGATCCGTACTATGTACAACAACCTGATTACATGTGTCCTTAAGTGACAGAGAGGAATCACGTTTGAATAGTCCTATTATACAAATAAATAATAACATTTAAAAATAAGAAAACCTCTGTGCACATGTGGATACATCATGCTTTTTCCAGCGTTCTCCGGTGTCTGATGGCTTCACACTGAAACAGGATCATCGCTCTCTTCAGTCCTCAAGAGGAAATGGTTCTGATTGTGTTGAATCTCAAACTTACTGTGAGATCACTCCATCCTTGTCTAATAAAACTAGTCAGAGCCAAACAATCCTGACATGACCAGGTACAAAAAACATCCGCCAGGATAGATCTCATCTTCCTTTTTACATGCATAAGAAAACTTTACAGTCAGGTCTGAAGTAGCTAACACAGGATCTGTTACAATCCAGGCACACAGTTAGACAAGTATGGTAGAGGAAGGAGCAGGGAATAACACATACAGTACAGATGTGTATACACACACATGGAGAATGTCTCTAAAGTGCCAGGCAAAAGCACTCAATAACAAAAAAAAGTTAACAATTGATCACTTGCAAGATTTATTAAAAAAAAGAACCAAAAAAACTACTGTTCTTCATTAAATATATTCATTTACCCTCTTTAAGATTAGCGGCTTGTTTAAGTTATCAGTTTAGTTTTTTTTTCATGTGTTTCCTTTCTTAAGACTAAACAAAGGGATCTTGATAACTTGTGTAGACAAGGCCATAGCTTATCTGTACCCTGGGTGCTGGATGAGCGCGGTTCTGCCATCCCCGACCTCTGGACCTACCCTGCTCAGAGGAGGCCTCTGTATCTTGCCCATTAACCCCAGATTCTGATCGCGGAAATAGGGCGTCTGGAAGTCCCCTCCCATGTAATCTGCTGTTTGCATCAGATTAGTCTGGGCAGAAGAGGTGGAGGAGCTTGTTGCTAGCCTATAATGGGGAGCCCCAGGGGGCCCGCAGTCTAGGGTGCACCCCCCTGGACCTGCGCTGTGGAATGGCATGGATACATCCTGAGACCCGGAGCTGTCACTGTTAGGTGTGGGCAGGATGCTGCTGTTCCAAATGTGGGACTGGAAGTAGTGACCGTTAGTGTAGTGAGCCATTGGACCGGGCATGACGTTGTTGTTGACAGGGGGAGAGGGGGTGGGACCCTCTACAGGAGGTTTCAGTGTGTAAGGCTGACCCACGCACATGTCTGCAGGGTAGCCCATACCCTTAAAATGGAAGGCGGGGTCCCTGGAAGGCTGCTTGCAGATGTGGGTCCCACCATTCTGAATATGGGGTATGTGGGCCAACTGATGCTGATTCCAAGAGTGCATCTTCTGCTGTTGTGTGTTATGTTGTAGCTGTTGTTGCTGATTGTGTTGTGAATGAAGATGGTGCTGGAGGTGGTGGTGCTGCTTGAGATCAGTGAGGTTGGAAGGCAAGTGATTCATAGCAGCCACGCTGTGTGAAGGGTGAGCTCCCACTGGGGCAGTTGCTTTCTCATGAGGGCCAAAATTACAGTTGGAAGGGGGGAACCCAGGGGTGGCAGGGTTGCTGTGCATGGACACCCGGGAGCAGGCGCTGATAAGCAGGTTGCGGCTGATGGGGCTGGGGTTGGCGATCTGGCCCTCACACATGGAGGTGGCTCCTGAACCTTGAGCCCGAGCTTGGCAGAACTGGTTGATCTGATGCACAATGCTGCTCAGGTCAGCCTGGCGGTCCTGGTGCAGCCCAGGGGCCATTGGGAGTGGAATGGTTGAGGTAGAGACGGTAACATTAGGCGGTACGTCGCCATCTGGCAGCTTTCTGCTTCCTTGCAGGCCAAGTGGCGGCTGCTGCTGAAGGTGCTGCTGCTGAAGCATGACAGTAGGGGGGCCCTGTTGGTGGCCAAGAGCAGGATGCTGAGAGAGAGTCTGGAGTCTGGTTGGGCCTTGAGAGTGCTGGGCCATCTGCAGAGGATGTCTGAGGCTCTGAGTGTGGCCTTGCTGCTGAGGGAGTGGCATCTGTAGAGTCTGAGGTGGGTCCTGTTGTTGAAGGGGCAAGCCCTGCTGGGGTCGGGGAAGGTTTGTCAGAGTCGGGTGGTGGTGGTTTAAAGTGCTGGTCGAAGCCACTTGGTAAGGTCCAGTGAGCGGGTTCATCATGACTTCAGGGTGCAAGCGAGCCCGGCCGCCGGCAAAATCTTTGAGTATGCCTTTGACTGTGGGCACCTTGACGACGGCAAGGAGGCCTGTTTTGGCGATGGCCTGAGAGGAAGGGTAAGGGCTGTAGCGCTGGCCTGATGTATCCAGCCCGTTGACTGTACGCCGCACGTGGTTCCTCTGGGGGACCTTGACACTGTTTGGGAAGATCTTAATGGTGAGGGGGTTGTTGGCAACCTTCTTAGCATAGGCATCCAATTCTGCAGGGGTTGGGAACGGAGCGGATCTCATCCTTTGTGTATTGTCCCCTGTAGTGGAGAAGAGAGAATTGGGGGATGAACATAGTGGGAAGGAGACACAATGAGAAAGAATAATAATATATAGTTCAAACTACAACTTGAATAGAACCTTTGGGCTGTGCTTTCATATTCTATAGCATGTATTTCTCCTAAATCAACACAACTCCCATCTCAATAGGACAGATTAGTTATCTCGTTCTCAGTAGAATTATTTGACACAGTCGTTGTCAGGAATCAAATTTTGGTTGGTGCTGTTAGAGGACTTAATTGATTCACTATCAAGGCAAACAATAAGCATGAATCTGAAAGGGGCGGCGCTACTTGCTACAACTTAAAGCACTCTGAGATGCAGACCGCCCCTCAAGGCCTCGTGGTTTTTGCGTAATCCTGCTGACAGACAAGCAAAAAAAACAAAAAAACAAAACAAAACCAACAGACGTGGATGAAAACATAACCTTGTTGGCGGAGGTAAAAAGAATGTATGAGGCAGTGATGGTCCCCTGTGGCTGCATTGCGAGAAGGAAAGAAAGAGATAGATGCAGAGAGCAGAGCTCCATGACAGCAGACAAGTAATCAGACACAGCAGCAGCGTCTCTGATCTGCAAGAACACCTCCCAGGCTTCAGCTCGCAGACATTTGTTACACCTGCTAAGCACTGTGGCTAAATTTAACAATTCCGAAGTGATGGAGTGAAAACGACTGTGAGTTAGCGTGAAGGTGTGTTTCCTTAATGAGCCTGTTTAAAACGTGAAACAAGGTCATGCAGGTGTTGCCTTATAATGTTCGGTGTCTGGATGGATGTGCGTGCAGGTTTCATATGACTTTAGTCTGCTCACTTCAAAACAAACTAAAAGACAGGGATAATCTTTGAAGAGTGACAGGTCTTCTCTCTGTCCTCCTTCATCTCACAGTCCTGGTCACCTCTGCCTAGACACACAATTACACCACGCTGCTTTCAGACTGATGGACATAGTGCATCTGATCCG
>CAAKHC010019277.1:29096-52169 GCA_901007825.1 Macroramphosus scolopax | reverse complement strand
AAGAACACCTCCCAGGCTTCAGCTCGCAGACATTTGTTACACCTGCTAAGCACTGTGGCTAAATTTAACAATTCCGAAGTGACGGAGTGAAAATGACTGAGTTAGCGTGAAGGTGTGTTTCCTTAATGAGCCTGTTTAAAATGTGAAACAAGGTCACGCAGGTGTTGCCTTATAATGTGCTTGCAGGTTTCGTATGACTTTAGTCTGCTCACTTCAAAACAAAACAAGAGACAGTGATAATCTTTGAAGAGTGACAGGTCTTCTCTCTGTCCTCCTTCATCTCACAGTCCTGGTCACCTCTGCCCAGACACACAATTACACCACGCTGCTTTCAGACTGATGGACATAGTGCATCTGATCCGTGAGAAGGATGACTAGTCTCAGATTACAAAGACATGTTCAATTCAGTTTCATTATTCTAGAATAGAGGAGTTGTCAGTTTCAGGTAAAATAGGTGTTGTAATTGCAGCATATGGGCGACTTCTCTCTGTTGAGAGAGGAGTAATTTGAAATGTCTGAATTGCTGGCAGCAGTCTGCAGTTTCATGCAGCCTTGGCCGTTATGCTCAGCCTCCCAGCAGGCTGACTGGGCTTGAGGGATGAGGCACTGAGCGCTGACACGGCTGCACCAACCAACTGTGCCAACTGGCTAATTAATTCCTGCTTTATTTGTGAACAGGAAACAATGGGCAGCGATGTGCAGTGCCTGAATAGGGCGGCACACAGGGGGCTGCTGTGACTAAGTGTTCAGCCTGCTGAAGGCAGACTCATTAATGCAGGGGTCTGGGCCAAGGAGCTCGAGCTTGACACCCGCCATCACCGAGGCCTAATGTCTGACGCTGTATAAATGCCAGGGTAAGCATACACAGATAGACGAACCCTCACACACGAGTACAAAGGACCTCACCTGTCAAACATACGCAATGATTAACGACCTTGTAGCAAATTATAGTGACATAGAAGACAACTAAATCAATACACAGGCAGTTTCATTGTACAAATTACCAACCCAATGTTTGGATTATGAACATATTTACTACACAACGTGTGCTAATTAGCAATAAATCTCCACTTTGATAAAAGCTTGTTTGCTTTGTATTCAAAATACAGTATATTCATAGCTTGTGAGATTGTGTCAAAGTCTCCCTGGTCCGCAACTGCTGTCAAGTCATTACAGCTGTAGAAAGGCTTGTAAGTGGGTGGGAAGAAGGTCAAAGAAGAAAGAAAGTGATCTAGATGGAACCAGGATTGTAGACAGCATGACTGATTGTTTGAGACCACTGCCATTAAAAGCAGCTTGTAATCATTCAGGGTTTTCTCGGTGCCAGGCGAGGTGAGAGAAGTTTAATGGGGATGCAAAGACGGTGAGCAGACATGAAAGGGAGAGGTCGGGGTAAATAATACAAGTACGCAAGACTGAGAAAAACAGCGTCTAAAGGTTTTATAAAATGAGGTTTAGTTACTAATTGGGGTCAGACTGGAACAATTAAACATCTCCTATGTTCACCTGCAAATATAATTGAGATCAAGAAATAAAACAAACAAGCGAGCATGTACCTGCTTATTGTGTTACTTCTTTGCCACTGGGCACTTGTGTAATGAGTTTTATTCTTCTGTTTTGCTGTATTGAGGCAATTGGCAATGCAGATGTCTCGAAACTGTCCGATCCATTAAATTGGAAAAGGGATTATACAAGGTTAACAAAGTTCAGGCAGGTATTTTTGGGGATGAAAGGCAGGAAGAATGAATTGAACAGAAATGCAGAAAAAGAAAGAGTGAAAAAACAGTTTCAGCAGAGGATAAAATTGGCCTCTTGATGTTTACATCTGCTTCAAACTTCTGGCAGCTGTTGATTATGTGTCCTCGCAAGCAAGTGCAGCTTATTAGTATTTCAACCTTAACCTAAAAACTGGATTTAACTGAAGAGCTTAAAGTATCAAGGGAGGGTTAATGAGGATGAGTGAAGTTAGTAGGCGGCTGCTGGTGGCTACGAGAACATCTTCTCTCAGATCTAAGCACGTTCCCAGCGAGAGAACACGGGGAAAGGGGGCCGTCTGGCCATGTGCTAATTACCCTGCTGCTAGCTAGCTAGCTCAAACACAAGTGCACAGTCAGCAGGCACTAATTAGGGTTTCTTTTATTCAAACTACTGTTTTTATTGAACAGAGTTTAAGCAGCAGGGGACGGGGGCTCATGCTGCTGGAAATTGCAAATCTAACAGAAGAGCAGGAAATTAGTCTGAAGCTTTGGCGTCAAATTAGACATGTGAATTTGATTTCACCCCTCCCTACATTTTTGCAGACTGTAAAAGCAACTGAGCCGAGCATCCAATGCTGATAGAGCACAACCTTATTTGAAAAACAGTTGCCCTTCTTTACACACAGTATGCTCTGCCTGTAAGAATTGATGACTAAGGAACCATTTCCTGGTATTTTGGTTTCTGCACGGAAGATGAGCCGTCGTGTTTGAAACCCATTGTCTCATTGCCGACCTGATATACTCCTCCGACAGCCTTTACATTTCCCAGCCATCATCTGTTAACTGTCACTCCCTGATAATAAATAGAGCAGCTGCTCTGGCCTTGCCTCTGACAGCAACCTGCAAGCTCGTAACTTTTAAAAGGCTACTCTATGCGCAGATTCCCCTGCAGGGGAGGAAGCAATGCACGGCAAGCCTGGTGATCTGGAGCTGTTGGTGAAAGAAGAGGGAGTGGAAGGTGTCAAAGGCATGTTTCAGTAGTTCAGGAGAGTGAGAGTGCGCCAAGTATCCTGAAGGATAGTGCTTTAGAATAAGCAAAAGGGAAGAAAGAAAATTGAGTTAATTATGTAAACTCTATCTTTTACTGTGGGGATATGTCAGTGTCTTCAATTAAGATTTCAAGTGACAACTGGTCTATGAATATCTGCTAAAAATCAGCCAAGCACGTCTCATGAATTAAGCTGTCAAATGCAGGTTTAAGGACGGGGCTCTGGAGAGACAGAGGCCTTGTGCTGTGGCATGTGTGGACCGTCTTAATGGAGAGTGTGACTCGAGGGTTAAGCCCTGATCCGGGCGACTGATGCCTCAGCCACTGCACTAAAAACTTGATGTCTGGAGACGAGACAGCCTGCAGCGAGGGAGACAACCTGGGAGTTTTTTTTTAGTTCACTCCATGATAGATTTCGAATAAAAATGATTTAGCTTAAATGAGCTCTACAGCTTTTGATGTAACACCGGTTGTGTTAATGATACTGTGAAGAGCAGATGAAAAGGAAAAGAATTGTGGAAGAATGACAGGGAGAAGAAATTGATCACGCTTCTCGGACTGGCTGTGCTGTACGAAGCAAAATGGATTAGAGTGTTGGGCAGAAAACAAATTGAACTCCAGTTGCGCCCGGTGCTCTGATGTCTCTTAGTTTGTCACAAAGAAGAGCAGAGAAACCGTCTAGCTGATGGCTGCATCATGTCACTAGTCTGCCTGAGTGAGGCAACAGACGCTGGCACTTAGCAGACTCCCTCATGCTCGCTGATCTCCTGGGGGTTGGCTGATTACTGTGATTCTGAAATTACAGTCTTGATGAGCTGGAGCATTTTCAGCAAAAAAAAAACTGCAGCAGAAATGGGTCAGGCCCGGGCTGAGTTTCCTCTCAGAGAGAAAAAGGGAGGAGAAAGGGGAGACGTACACATTTTACGATCAAATAAATAACACTGACCAACTGGATGAGCTGGACAAGTGATTTTATTTTCTCTCTGAAGAGCCTGCTGTAGGAGTTATAGTTCCATTATGATTAGAATTTGCAATCATGACTGTGTGCTGGCATCACTGGTATAATACATAACTATAATTACAAAATGTGACTGTTCATTGGAACATATTCTAGAAATGATAAATGAACATTTGCACTTTCAGAAACAGTGAAATGTCAGTTTCTAACTACAGAGTCAATTAGTCTCAGTTCAAACATGCGATGGCTGACTTTTAGTTTCCATTTCGGTTAGAGCCAGTTCACTGTTCAACCGCAAATTAATTGTACAGTTCACCCTAATTTCGCTTGAAGGCAGATCTGTCATCCTGGGGCATGAAAATAGTCTCTCATTTTGGCTTTAAGAGTTAAGAGGAGAGAGAACCAGGCCGAGGTTGGCATGGGCATCTGACGTGGGGTAGCTGCAGGATTGTAACAGCTTGGTTTATTGTGTGGGATGGTGGTGGTACTTAAGTGTGTGTGTGTGTGCTCAGTACTTACATTTCTGAAGTCCAGTGTTCATCTGCGTGTGGGGGAGAAGCTGGAGGGGGAGGTCACCTGGCCCTGGCAGACAGGCCAGCATTTCACACAGACACTAATGCAACATGGGACTCACACTTCTCCTCACACTGCAGAGAGAAAGAAGGGGGGGGGTCAGTCGCCATGGCGATGCAGAGGCTGGGTCCACACTAATAGAACTCCGTACCCGATCCCCAGGGGCACAAGGCTGAGGGAGTCATAGTTACCTTTCAATTTGAAACTGGTTCACACCTGCAGCATTAGGTAAGGTGACATTTGATGCCAATAACAACTTCAATTAAACATCAAACAGCTGAAGTAAAATGGGCCTGAGGGGCTGGCAGCTTTAAATTGACTCAGTCCGTCCTCCTCCTCGTCCTGCATGTTAGTCAGCTAGTTGGACCCTGCTACCTGCACTTTACCTCTCCGTCTCTACCAAACCACGCCAGAGGACGTCAATGACTTCTGCACATTTGGAAAGAAACCTCGAGAGGCCCGTTGCTGACAGGTTAGTCTGGTCAATATTGTAGTCCTAAAAGAGGATGGAACCGGCGCAGGATCCGGTGAAAGGAGATGAATAAACGGGCCTACTGCTTCAATAAATGCCTGCCACTTTGTGCACTCACCCTGATGTTATACAAAGGGAGAAAACGTTAGCCATGCTCCACTTAGCTTACTGCTGTATTCAAAACACCGCCGATGCCTGCTTAATCAGCACTGAAGAAAAGGCAGGGAGCAAATTAAGTCTACAGAGTCCATGCCCTCCCCTTTTGCCGCGTGGCATCAGAAGAGTGCGGCAAGTGCGCACAGACAAACAGGGTGTATGAGGAAGGTAATTACCCACAAAACAACCTTGGCATGCCTGTCTGCCGCAGGGTGATGGCTTAAAAGTGTCTTCCCCCCTGCAGGGAGAGGAGACAAGTGTAGTAAAGAGTGACAAAACAAGATAGAAAGGTGGAAAGAGAGAAAAGACAGGTGGCAGGTATAAGGGGACTGGTGTGTGTATGTGTGTGTGTGTGTTGGGGGGGTTGAACTTGCTTTAAAAAGCAGGAGCTCAAAAAGGTCAGGACGACAGCTCATTTAAATCCTCCCAGCAAGAGCAGAAAAAAAAACAAGCCTTAATGAAGCTGCCAGGTCTACACAGATACCTGAGAGCGTTGCACCTTGGGGTGCTGCAGGGGCAGGGCCACATGGGGGAGGAAGGAAGAAAAGGCTAGAGAAAGGTTGGTCTTTGGCGGAGCGGTAGTCTCGAGACAGATCTGAGGATTTTGGGGAGATTTGTGCAGTTGATGCTGCATCACACTTTCTATATGCCCCAGCCTCCCACTCCCCCCAATCTCCTGCGTTCTGATTTACAGCCTGGTCCACCATATGGCAGCAATCCTTGCTCTCGATTCAGTGTGTCACCATGCATTAACTTTAATTGGCCTGATATGTTATTCTTTTCCCTCAGCTTTGGAAGGATTTTTAGGTACATAGTGCCTTGATGTCAGCAGGCAGGATTTCCAGCTCTCTCTCATTTATCAGGGTGCCAAGATTTCACACAAGATAACAGCAATCTCTCTGACAACAAGCAGGTCTGGGATGGAAGAAAACAAAAATATCAAATACTACAGTGTCTTTGCTCGGGGTTTCAATACTGAAATGTTGGCGAGAGAGTGGATTGATGTGCGGGGAAAAAACACCAGCATGGACTGTCAGTTCATTTGTTATAAGAACACACAGACATCAACACACTACAGGCGAAAAACAGCCAACAGGCCATCAGCCCACCCCCTTCCTGCCTCCCCCACAGCGCTCCTGAATGTCAGAAAACTGTGCAGTGGGGAGTGCGGCGGCAAAGGTCAGCCTATGGTAATGCCCCAGCTGACACTTTGCTTTACAGCGCAGAGCAGGAGGAGATGAAAAGCATCAGACAGAAGCCTGACGTCTACTGACTGGCCTATCAGCACCGCTGCCACAGCAACTTCAAACATGGACTTACTTGCCACATTATGAGCTTCCTCGACATAAAACTGAGGCAGTATAATACATACTTCCTGCATTGAATCTGCCCTCCATGAGAAATGAAGAAAGAAGTTTGCGAGAGCTATCGATCCATTTTAATGATCATTCTGGAGGCTATAATATGTGATGTTATTGGGATACTGTGAGAGATGTTCCTAGTATTTTGCACAACCCATTTATATAAACATGACCAGACCGGGACTGAGCCCAATCTAGGTGGAGGTGCTTCACTGCAGGTGCTAGGAGGCAAACGACTGCTGGCTTCAACTCCATCCTTATCGTCATTTGACCACCAGGGAAGGGCTTCAGCCCGGTCTGAACTCTCCAGCCATCATCCCTTCCAGGGACATAGGTGGCTTAGTGGCCTTTGTGATGTAGGGACACTGCCCCTCCTGTCCTGAGTGGAAACAGAGTTGCATCTGTGGCGGGTCGGCCGAGCCAGCTGGGCAGGCCTGTGGAGCAGGGATTGGCTTGGTGGAGTTGAGCCAGGCTGTCTCACACTATCAGCCCCGCGCAGACAGACACCACAGGGTTCTCAGAGTATTAGGCGGGCCCCCGTGACTCGGCAAGTCTCCACCAGCTACTTATAGAACTGTAATAAAAGTGTGCAAATAACTGTGTGGCTTTCATTATAGACAAATAAAGGCGAGCAGACAAAGCAGGACTTGAGCAAGTGATGCGCAAGGCTTGTGTCATGTGTCAAATTGTTCCCATAAGAGCTGACCTAAATATCCTCTGTATTCCCCGTCTATCTGGCCGTATACACATATACTGCCGGTGTATATTTATACGTATTTTCCAAGCGGTAATGCAGTGATTGTGCCTCAAAATAAAGCTCATTAGATGAAGAAGCACAACTACATTAATGGAGAAACCCACAAAAAAAAACAAGGTGAGAAAGTATGTTTGGTGTAATATTAACAGCTTCCTATGCCAATTAAAGAAAAAGCAATTAGGAGAACCAAGTCACCATGTTGTGCATTGCTTGTGCTAAGAGCTGCAGGAGAGGCGAGTGGTGGAGAAACCAGGCTGCTGTTATTTTAATTGCATGTTTACCCCCAGGTTATGGGTCTGAAATAGAGCCAAGAAAGAATGTTGCAGTAGAAAATTCAATGCAACTTCACTGTGTTGATTCTCTAAGGGACAGAGAGTGAAATTACTTTTCTTTGCAGGCCGACTCTCTGAATAGGAGGTAAAGAAAAGAAAAGGAGCAGGAAGAAGAGAACAGGTTTCTACCCTTGAATGCCAGAGCACTTTGTCAAAAGAAAGGGGATAAAGCCTTGGCTCTTGAGCACGTTGAGAAGAAATGACACATTGGTATGGCCTTCATTAGCCCATCTGGCTTCACAAACAACAGAGGTAGAAAAAGATTTCTGCCGCTCGCAGAATGCCGAGGGTACGTGTGAGGCTAAGACACGCGGGCTCAGGGTCTCACAAAATGGATCCTGATTACTTCCGCACATCCTGAGGTGTTTAGAATGGGACTCAGTCACCGGAGACCACTCAACACCGGATGGTGTCCCACACACAGGGTTGACAGATTTGGAAATAGCAATGGCAGCGAGTGGAAATACAGAACATAACCAACCCAAAACCAACGAGCACACAAACTGAGAGTCTGTTAAGTTACGGTCCCAAAGTAGCGAGACGCTGAGTGTTAAGAATAAAACTGTCAAATAAGGAAACGGCCGCAGTAGTGTGGGAGAGAGAAAGACAGCTACTTCTCTCCTGTAGAGGGAGGAGTCTGCACAACCACTGGTAGGCTGCAAGAATGCTCAGTGACTAACTGACGGAAAAGTGACAGGTGGGATGGTGGAAATGGAGCGGAGAGAGAGAGATAGAGTAGTGCAGAGTCCACAGATGGATCTGCTTAATATTTGCATAAGTGGCAGGTACAGAAAGTTGGTTTCACAATGAGGAAACAGGCTCGGAGAGGGGCAGTGTATCGTGAAACTAAGAAAAGGCTTTGAAAGTTTCGAGGCTTATCGGTGTGACCTCATTCCTCCACTCTTGTCTTTACATCAGTGCCGTGGATCCCGTGGCCCCACCTCTTGGATGATATCCACGGCTCCTCACAGTAGAAAAGATAACTGTAATGGTGGGGAGATGAGGGGATGACAAGATATCAGTGTAGAGAATGTCCTGGCTATCTCTGACAGAGCCACGTCACGGCCATTACCCGTCCACGACATCAGCCAGCCAAGGTCCACTCTTCAACTTGGGGGTCAGTTTCACTAGCAGCCACTTGAGCCCACTTGGCTTCTCAAAGTGCCCTACAAATGTAGAAGGTAGAGCTAAGTGTGCCCACTCGATTCTGGCCAAGGTCAGGCGGGCAGACAGTGCTGGCAGCGCTGCATGCATGGCGTCATGAATGGCAAAGCGCCGGGGCCCCTAGCTGTGCCGTTTGACAGACATGTTTACACCTGATAGAGAATACACTGTGGATGGCCTGCCAAAACAGAGGGGATCCAAAGTGAGGGGTGCCAGTCTGGTTATTTATTTATCTGCTGCAAATCCATCCAGAGTGCAGCCAGAAGCTCAGAGAAAAGCCAGCCTACTGTCAGACATGACAGTCCTAAACCACTTGAGGGAGAGGAAAAAAATCTGACATGAAGTAAAAGAAAAGGGGAGCAAGGATCTCATAAAGCAGCTCCGGAGACTGATTTACTAACAGCCTTTAAAAAGACCTATTACCACATGAAACGGTTCTAATAAATCAGAGGCTATTCCAAAATTAACCATGACCAGGGTCAGACGCTGGGCCAGTACTTACAAAGCACTGCAACTAACAGAGTTTAACATGGTGGATGGAACTGGAGGCGAACGTGTAAAACAACTCAGTGTTCAGGACAAGAGCGGAAAAAAAGACTTTGAGAAGCACAGTAATGCCAAAGATACCATCTTTCTACAGAAGATTCTGCCTTCTGGTAACCATCAGATCACAAAATCTAAGACAGAGCTCATGCACACGAGCATCACTGCTCCTTTCATGCCCTTGGTTGTGCAGCCACATCCGTGTTATCTTCACATGTCTCAGCAGAGAACAATGGACCGACTGAGTCACTTGTTGCCATGTCAGATGACAGACTGTGGAGATGGAACATGGCCAGAAGGGCACGGTTAGAGCAGCACTGATAAACAAATACACAACCGTAAACCTGTCTACATGTGTTTTGGATTTTTGTGTGTATGCGTGTGTGTGAAGCTACGTGAAGTGATAGACATCACAGACTTCGGGCAGCTGGTTTATCTGCTTCTTGCTATGTGAATGCAAAGTTATGACGTGCACAGTTATAGTTGTGGTAGAGGCAGGATGAGGACTCCCAAAGCAAACAGATGAGTCTGTGTTGAGCTGATCAACTGCGAAGATTGAACATGTCCGAAAAGATCTGCACTCAAACGTACTTAACGTTAATGTTAAACAGGCCTCTTATAATAAGAATACTAATGTTCATCTGTAGTTCACAGCAAATTATGGAATTAGCTTCCTACATAAAAGTCCTTGAAGGTGCGACGCTGAAATACTTTTTGCCAATCAGAGCTTTAGAAGCAGACCTGCTCCGTCTGACTGTATGTTAGGAACTAACTCGATGTGCTGAGAGCTACCGAGCAGCAGAATTGTTACAGGTGGCGGGAAATGGGAAATGAAGATGGAGTGGTTTGATTTCATTTGTTAGCAGGTGCATCCATTTTGTGTTCTTCCCCACACCCACCTCGCCTCGCTCAGTCTAAGCGCTTATCAGAAATTGGACACCCCAGTGACAAATTGAGCCTGCGATTAAAGGGAGAAAGAGGAAAGCTTTGTTAAGTGCTGTTGATTGGGATCCCAGGCTCCCCTCACACATCAGAGGTGTGTGTGCATGTATGCTTGGTACGGAGCCAATAGCAGAGCTGACACCACCACCTCTTCTCCCATTTTCCCCTCTCTCCAGGTGTTCCCACGGCTTACATTTCTGCTTAGAGTGCTCAACAAACAAAACCGGATAAATGCAGCTGTTCCCGCATCACGCTCGCTCTCTCTCTCTCTTAGACAAATATGCATGTATACAGCACATACAAGCAAAACTACAAAGACACATATACACCAGTGACTTTCCCCTGAAGGCACACTGACCCCCTCCAGCATTTCTAGTTCCTTCCTATTGACTTGTATTTAACGGGGAAAATGTTAAGTCTCAGTGTGTTTGTCCTACCCAGACTCATATTATTGACCCAGCATTAACAAGCCCCGGCCAGTTTGTCAGCATGGCTGGGCTGATTTAAGAGGGGAGGGGGGGGGTCAGAGCAGCTCTGCTCGGCAGAACTGTGCGAGCGCTGACTCTCACAAATCATCCTAAAAGGGCTTAACACACAAAAACAGCTTCCAGTGTTACACAGTTCAGCTGTGAGAGATTTATCCTCTGTGCCACTATACTAACTGGCCTCTCTCCCATGAGCTGTACATATACAAATACACACAAAAACACACACGGGCCTGAATTAGACTTATGTCCAATCTGTACTGAACATAAATATATTCACTATTAGTCTTCTTATGTAACGTAGACACATTTGAATGCTTTAAATTAAACTTAATAACCTATTTATATGATGTGATAATTCAAGGCAACACAATCATTTAGGAGTATGGACACTGGACTTCAAAGTGATTCTAAAGAAACCACATCTCATTCCTCAACTGTTTTCTTTATACAAAGTTTAAGTCGTCAGTGTTAGCAAACATTTTTCAGCTTCCACTGTGGCAGCTCAATGACAGCTTTTAGACTGAATGGAAGCACATTGGTTCAACTGGTAAGAAAGGATTATGGTGATGCAGGTCAGGAGGATTTTCATTCTGAACTGATATGATACACAGAACTGCTGAAAATATTCTGCTACACTGACAAACGCAGCCAAACAAAAAAAAAAAAATACCCCTCCATGCCGATTCCAAACCCTGCTGTGTATGCGTTCGATAGATGCTGATCCGCCTCCTTCCTGTGTCTATGGAGGGTTGGTAAGGTCAGCCGCCTCCATGGCAGCTCTGACATTCAGTTTGGGCCTCCAGCGAGACCAAAGAGTCCCCTCGCATCAACAGACCGGTCGAGATATAAAAGAGATCTTTCTCTACCGGATGTGGTTGTGTGTGTGAGATGAGTTCCTTTGCTTCTGGCAACACACAAGACACTTGTGGTCTCTCCCTCATCTCCTGTGTATATGCGAGTGCCTCTCTGCCCTTGGCTCTTTCCCCAGCAGACACTGGCTCCAGGCACCGGGCAGCCAGCCGTTGATTCTGTGGAGAGTCAGTCAAACACAGGCCCAGCTTGACAAACATCTCACCTCCGTGTGTGCATGGGAACATCTGGCCTTCCCATGCTCGCGGGGCACCGTCCGCCTGTGAGCCGACACACACTGTTACTAGTTGTGTACTGGTGTTGTCATGGAAACCAGAATTTTCGACTCCCACACAGGTACTGGTTTAATATACAAAAGCAACGACTATAAATCAAAACACACTAAATGCTACATGGTAGCTCCAACACCATTGTAAGGTTATTAAATAAATGCAATGATGGAGCACTTTGTTTTGTTTTCAGAGGTTCTGATGTGCTGAAAAGTCAAACTGATACGCTCTAAAAGATTAATAGCTCTACATTTTCCTTCTGAGACTAAATTCGGGGCTTCATTTGGCATCGAACTTTAGGACTAGCATTAAGCCAATTATCGCTCCAAAGATAAATTGGGCCGATTAATGGTAATTTTTGGATAAATTGCACAAGCCGAAGCCAGCGCTCGTTAGACTGATTAACAAAATATATCTTCTCTGCGCACTGACATTGTTTCACTTACTTATGCAGGTTATACATTTACATTCTCTGATGAACAAAGAGATTATGCTATTTGCCAATAAATGCTTTTTTTTAATTAAATTCTGTGATTACCAGCTTATATTAATGTATCTAATAATTTAAATGTTAATTTAAGCTCAGTAAAGTCATGTTTCCTTATTTTTTTTTATCATTTAATTGTTGTATGGTATCAAATACAAAAATAGTAAAACAAACATGAGCCTGATATCAGCATTTCAACCCGCCTGCTCTCGACACTGAAACACACATCCTGGTCGACAACTACTCAATACCCATTTGGTACATATGGAGCAGGTTGAGTAAATTAATGATTGAAAAAGATTTTGCAATTTATTATGTCGGCATAGTTTGTATATGTCTGTTTATTTATGGACAACCTTTGGGATTCAAATTGGAACGAGTCTACAGTAAGGAAATACTTTGTCTCAGTACTGACACTCATCTTAAGCTATCATATTAGCACTAGTACACAGAAAATGTAAAGCAATACCCAGCCGTGCATTGAATTGGCCTTTAGATATGAATGACATCTGCACTGGCTGCTGCAGACGTATTAAACTAGTAAAATGAAACTTAAACAAAAGGGGTTAGGGATCAATGTAGGACGCTTAACTCAAAGTATTAAAACTCTTCTACCGCCTGCAAGTCAAATAACATTCGAGTTAGCTGAGCTGATAAAAGTCCTTTTCATATCTGTCTCGTGTTTTCTTGCATCATACAGATTTCCAGAGGCAGTCCAATGATTCAGGACAGATGATGAGGCATACTCAAAGGTCTCCGCCACAGAATACAGCATTAATGCACCCAGCAGCAAATTTTTTCACATCGACCCCCATTCTCTGCAATAAGGACAGAGCCATCAATCAGGCCGACATAGTCGACACCAGGAACAGGCTGATGAAGTAGGGGACTTTGGAGCTAATGACAAATGGATCTCGCAGATATGGTCACAGTATCCTGTGACAGTCTGCCGAGAACACTTGACCTTTAGCAAAGTCCTGAGCCACTTTTTGCATCTTTGCAATGCAAAACTGGTGAATATGCAAACTGATTTTGCTGTTGAGAAAGTGTGGTGAATGTGTGTGAGATAACTCCTGGGGTTAGTGCAGCTGAGATTCTCAGACACAGAACTCTCAGAGCCGCTCCTGGCCCGGCCCAACCCTCCTCTGTTCTCACACCAAAGCTCTGGGAGTGACCTTCAGGAGGCCTGCTAGTCCTGCTAATTGGGGTCTCCACAGAGCATAGCAATCCACCCCGATAACACACTAGAGGAGGGACTGTGGGGCAGCGGGAGGGTAAGAGAGCAGGGGGCTGTGTTAACTGGGAATCGAGGTTTAGAAACTGAATGAAAAGAATTCTGAATGAAAATGAGACGGAGGAAGGAGAAAGCAGTGAATCTAAACTAACTGAGTAATGTGACACATGATTAACGGAGCTTTTAGTGCCGTGCAACACATAAATAACGGGACACGGACCTTTGAGATTGATCAAAATATTAAAGCAATTCTCCAGATATATGGAAAATTCACATATCACGTCGTAATGCTTAAAACGTGAGAGGTATGTGTGAGAGGTGCGGAGAATATTTACCTCAGACTTCCTTGTGCTGGCATTAGAATTAAAGGAGAACATCACCAGAAACAACTCAGTGGGTTAATACTATGAAGCAAAGTAAATCTTGTGAAATAAATAGATGTATGTAAAGATAATAATAACTCATGTGAATGAATTCAAACTGGGAAATATAATGACGATACTAGAGAACTAAAAAGGGCCAGTAAAGTGGATCATGGGTTTTTGAAAGGGGCTGTGGGTCAGGCAGGAACATTTTATCCGAGAGCCAACAGGAACATGGAGGAGGCATTGACAGAGGTAATTTAGAGCAGGATCAGGCTGGCTGCAGCTGTGCACAGAGCTTGCCAACACATCATCATATCACGAGATCACTTCCCATCAGTGTGATCAGCACTCGGTGATAAAAAAGGAAGTAAACGTACAGGAAGTGACCTGGTAAAAACAAGATACGCGGACACCGAGCAGTGGGAAAGACTAACTGGAATACTTTCAAAAAGACTTGTCAATGGTAAAAGACAGTTTTCTGAATGAAACGAGACATACAGTGAACCTGCTAACCATTTTAAAATAGGTTTGTGACAGATCCTGTGAACGAGACTTTGCAAGGGGGTGTCCATGAATAGAAAGGTCTGCATTTAATTTGCTAATCCATCATTCCAATTGTACTGGGTAACAAAGGGAGAGGAGAGTAGTGGGGCATTCAGAGGCAATGGAGCATGCTGAGGGGTGCGTGTGTGGTTCTCCATGGAGCCAGCCAGGCCGTGGCCCTTGGCCCTAAAAACCCAGCCAGCGCTGGGGAGAATGGGCTGTGATGAGCTCAATGCAGGCAAGACTAATCCCTTCATGTCCAAAGAATTGTTTAACTATGTTTGACTGATTAACCCAAACCCCTCGATTCCACTCGCAATCTATTTGTTCAATCAAGTCTCCTGCGTTCATCATGCTGTAGTGCGTGGGTGGTGATGGCGAGGGAGAGAAAGAAAAAAGAACAAGAGAGAGAGAGGGAAACAAAGGGGCCTGTACAACAATGTATTCGAAGGAAGGATACAGAAGTCAAAAGGACAAATTCTTATTCAACTTGCAATTTCCACATAGAGCATTGCCGCTAACATTCAAAGGTCAGAGAACTCTTGCCTTGAAAGATTTTGAGCAGAAAGTCAGCAGCGGTGTGTTAGCACACGGTAATATCTTACTGGTTTTTACCAGCTTCAAGGGAAAATGAAATTTAAAGCACTCTCCCCTGCGTGGAAAAGAGCTTGCCAGGAAGATTAACCCAGCTTCCTTTTATAGCCTCTGAGAAGAGGTTAAATCACATATTACATTGCCTGAAATGTCTCCCAGTAATTAGATCAAGAATATTACTCTCTCCTCTTCCCCTTGCAGACTGCAGCTGATCAAAGCCTAATGATGGTGTCAGTGCCATTGGCAGTGCTGGCTGGATAAATCTCCCCATCGGGATGGCAATCTGTCAGGGCCGCAAGCTCTGCTAAACAGAACAGGACATGAGTGGAATGATGCTTGACACAAAGTAGACTAAATGAACCACATCCTTTAACAATAAGCTATCCATCAGCAGTGCACCATTAAAATTCACAGTAATGATTAAGCATCTCTTTGTTTTGGGCCTGGTCCTGCTTGTTTATATGTACACAGTCAGCTAAGATGTACACAGTGAGAAAGATGCTGGTGACATTTGATTTCTATCCCAATAACAGTGAAACCCACCACCGATGTATCTGCTGTCTCTCCATGCCAAAGCAGATCTTAGCAGCACCTGGTCTCTTGATGGGGTGAGGGGGATACTGGCTATTAATTACCGAAAGACGACACGCAGCGCAGGCAAACCCTCGAAATGAGACCCTGGGACGTCAGACACGCAGCAAGACGAATGGTTCTCTGTCACACAGCAACACGACCTGCCTCAGGACTCTTTACACACGAGCACTTTCAAGTATGCCTTTGAAATTATGGCCCACCCTTCTTCATTTGCCCCCACCCCGTCTCCCTCTCCATCTCCATCACATTCTACGTATGTTACACGACTTCAGGGGATGTTTTCTGACTAATGTAAAATGCTTGTGCAGTGGCATGATAAAAGTTGACATTTTTATTTGCTAATTCAATGCTTCCTTTGTGGACCTAGCATGTTTTTATGTGTGCACACGTAGACACGAACACTGGCTGCAAACACATTACGCACAATGGTCAATTTCTTTATCTGCTCTCGGACACAGCGGACGCAAACAAAAGAAGGAAATGTGAAGGAGATATGCCAATCATTTATCGTTGAAAGATACGAGACAAAAGAGGCCCTAAAAACCTGACAGCTATTCTTTCCTATGGTATGTACCACGTCAATCCTGAGTGCTACCGGCTCCTGTGAAAAGGGGCCCTAGACAACAGACCCCGGTGAGAGGTCTGACCCCAATCTTAACCCCGTACAGGTGGCACACCACTAACACAGGAAGCAAGGACGCCTTTCATTGGATCAAGGGAGGAACTTTAGTTTAACCCAAAGACCTGCTCTTTGAGATCATTTATATAGACACAAAGACAGCTCAGAGCCAGTAAAGTCTATTCCAACATGCTGAAAGTCTCTTTGAACACGTATGGTAGAGACACATTCTCAGTTTAGACTAAAAGCATGTGGTTAAGGGGTTTCACAAGAGTCCTAATTTTAGATTAAACTCAACTGTGCATTGTATTATGCTGTGAAGGCTGTTCATTCTTTACAATATAAAGCTTGTGCTTCAAAGTTTCAAACATTTCAATGCACATTAAAATGTCCATGATAGAATACTGTTAACATAATCCCAGTGGACAAAAACAATAATATCCTGTGTGGTGCGAAAAGAATAATGTGATTCGTGTCCTTCGTAGTTGGACTGTCCTGAGTCCAACTACAGTCGAACTAGCATCTGTGATTACCACCAACATCCTTTCACAGAGTGACAACTGCATCTATGCACATTCCAGGAAATGCAGAAAACAGCAAACACACCAGAAAGGAGGAGACATCAACAACGTAAGCTAGTTTGAGAGCTGCACTGATGTTTACTGTTTCTCTCTAAGTGCATTTCATCCCCACTGCTTTCGCAGCAGTTGGGGTATTTCAGCATGCGGTACCGAGGGGCTGCTGATGCCACAGGTCTGTGTACAGAGGGCTCAGTCACAGGCTGGAGACACTGTTTAGACAATGTAGGTGTCAGACACACTGCCTGTCTAGAATAATGATTCAGTTCAGCCACGACCAAACACCCGTCGGTTCCTTCAAAGTGGAGGTTTAATAAAAACCTAACACAACTGCTTCTGGATCGTAACTGTTGAAAACCGGAGAGGAATTTCTCCTTGTTTGACTTGGTACGTTGCTATCAGGGAAAAAGGTCTGCATTTGCTTCAAACAGGCCCTGAATGACATGCCAGAGATTAGCCTCTGAAGGTCACCGTCTTAGCCTATCCTTTCAGACGCTTTTCACAACACAACCCCGGGCCCTTTTGAACAACAGGAAGAATGTCATCTGGTTACTTTTCAAGGCACGAAGATACCATTCACTATGGCCAACAATGGGTGCAAACAGGACCAGAGGGTTAGGAGGTTATAAAGAGCCCCATTCTATGCGCCGCTCGCTCTGCAGCACACTGCACGCACACAGAAAAACACACCCACACACTCAGGCCTGGAGAAGTGGCACAAGCGATGATAAACTGAGGAGGGTCATGGCAAAGTGCTGTGTGCCAAACGCTCACCTCAACATCTCCCTCAGCTCAGCTCCATCCCTCCCCGGCAAAGCTCTAAGCACCAAACCCTACGAGACCAGGCAGGTAATCAGAGATTTTGATAACTTTATAATCCAAACTCCATCCTTTCCTGCTAAAACTACAAAGAGCAAAATGTATTTATAAATGATCAGTTCTATACAGTCTCCCATACAATCGCATTAAGTAGAACTGATGTTTAAACACTGTGAATTCTTCAAGTTTACTGTATTCTTATTATAAAAGAGGCTGTGGGATAAGTAGGGATGAAAAGATGTATGAATTATGAATTGCAAACATGAAACCAAACTGAAACTCTTGTGAACAAAAGTAGCCTTTGTCTAAAATAAATTATAACATGAGGTCAATGAGAGGAAACAGACATCTCTGCTATTTTTCAGGATATAAAGCTTGTCCCAAAAAAGACTGTCAGGCTACAACCAGAGATGAAATTCAGTCTCTAATGAATCCTCTGAAATATTAAAAATAAAGCCCAATTAGCCAACAGCATTTTACATCTCCGCCCCCCCGTCTAATCCTCTAGTAGCTTAGCCTTATCTAATGTCTGTGCCAACTATGACACTAAGAGCTCACTCTCCCCCTATCCCCTCCACTTGATATTCCCAGCAGCTTTACTGGAGCTTCGTTGTGGCATTCTTGCTGACCCCACAGACCGGGTCAGCCTCCAATATCTCTGGCACTGCCTAATGATGCACTGATAAGTACAACTGGCATGGACATTGGAAAACTGCAGCAATAACTGCAGACATGCTAATGGCATTCATTAGGATTACTTAAGTGTGATATGGGACTCGCCTAGCAACCTTTTATTAGAGAGAGCATGCAAAGGAGGGTGGACAGTGACAGTGATCCGCTTGAGACGGCCTTATCTTGTGCCATAAACAACAGATGACAGTATCTGCCCTGCTCCTCTGCTGTTCCTGCGAGATGGAGGTGGATAAAAGCCCTCTTGTCCCCAGTGGCTCAGACTAGTCTGATCCGAGAGAGAGGCTGTCCTAGACCAAGCCATGTTCCTCCTGCAGAGCTGTTATTGCTGTGAATGGCACAGCGAGGTTAAGATTCTTCCATGATTGCCCTCAAGCTAAAGACACAACAATTCCTAAAAGCCCTGTGGTCCTGGTGTTTGGTTGCAGCACTCCCTGGCTCAAAGCTTCAGGTTTGCTGATCATGCTAACTACCCAGCTAGGGCAGAGCTTTTGGCCCTAATTGGACCTGCCAGCTAACATTCTATACCCATGCAGAGAAAGTCACAAATAACTAAAAATGTAGCCAACAAAGACACAAAGTGTATCCTCAAATCAAGCCTATCGCCTGCAGTCATTTTGGCACGACATAAAACAAGCCATGTGAGACAAACCAAATGCCATATAACAGCTGACCCACAGCCGTATCCCTGCAGGCCAGTCCCTTGTTCTCAGAGGTATCCAGACGTTGCCCATGATGCCCTAAACCCCTGACCTGGATGACTCATATGGCTGCAGTTCTTTACTCCCAGCCTGACCCGTTTCTGACCCTCACACTGTGTCTCCTGACTTTGCTTACCCATACAAAAGCTACCAAACATCTGCGCTGTTGAAACTAAACTCATACAGCTCAGAAGGCATCAGGTGGCCTCACAGAGAGTCTCTCCAAGTGGTGGGTGGCTACGTGGGTGAGTGTGGGCTGACTATCTGCCTCGTACTGTGTGTGAGTGGTTGGGAGGGGAAGCCTCATTTAGCAAATGGATGATATTCCGCATCGACAAGTAAAACTTTCGCTGTGAGGATAAAAATCTGCTATGCACAACACCTGCAAGAGATTTAGCATCCACTGGCCCCCACAGGAATGTGAAAGGAACAATTGAGTTGCATTTGGGAGACCGCATGGCTACACATTTCCAATTCAGGTCCCTAAATGCTACATCAAATGAATTGCTTTCGCTTGTGCTTCATTCCAGCAAAGAAAATGATTGTATCAAAAAAAAAGTTGGTTAGCCATTTCACAGGCAACAATCACAGAATCAGGACTGTTACTAATCAATGTATTTTAATGAGCTCCCTGTGAATCCCAACAACAGCTGAAACATAAAAGCTGCTCAAGTTCTCTTGCTTCACTCTTTGTACCTTGTGATCTGTTATTCATAGTCTTGCACTGAAGTCTCCCAGAAATAAAGCAGAGCTTTGATATTATCCTCTTATTACGCTGTCTGAAACAGGCTTAATGTTGAATCAGAATGTTTGGCTGACAAGTGCAGAGCCTTCTGCAACACTAAACATGTGAGCTTCAATGTGGGGTGCTCTGAACGATTGTTTTTACTTTATAAAACTAATCACCCATAAATATCTGCTCTGCCATTCACTCACAAGAAGAATGTTGATACAGTAAACTTAGTGTCTGGAAAACAGTGTGGGTGTTCATTTTATGTTGAAACTCCTTACTTTAAATTATCCACGTATGTGTATGTATGCTTAAGCATGCAGGGATGTACGTTGTCTAGACAATATATTTCTCACTGTCAGCAGTCAACTGAGGCCAAAGCAACCAAGATGCTGCATACGTAGTTTATAGCAAATTACCCTCCTCTGTCCACAATGTAAATCAATAGCGCCCAATACATTTGGCGGTGGTTGGCTGAAATACCCAAGACAAACTTGCTTTTCAGTCAGTTTGGCCTCAGCAAAGACTCTGGGTTTGCGGTGACAGGTCAAAGAGTCAGCACATGACTCATGGACAAGTGGTATTTCCCTGTGGTGGAAAGCAGTCATTTTCAACAATGCTGACCGGCATGACATGCACAAATGAACCAGGTGCTCCTGACATTCAGGCTTATCTGCTATGTGAAGAGCTAATACACAAATCATTTTCAGACTTAACCAGAAGTACACGTGTTGGTCAACAGCGCACAAAGAAAATTCACCAATACCGAAGTAAAAATAAACTTAGTTCAAACCCTTAAAGAAATAGAAACCCATGTCTGTACTGTAAGAGGGACTGTTAGCCGTTGCATCACGCTATCTTTCAGTATCTTTGAAGGATTTGTTATAGGTACCTGCCATTAAACATGTCATTATAGCATTTTACAAATGGGGAGAGGCCTTACAGTCATTTGTTTCTAAGACCTAATTAGTCTTCATTGCGCTGGGAAACATAGCACCCCAATGCAAAAAGGGTTCCTTCTACATGATAATTGCATAGAGTCTGGGGGCCTGAGTTTCCCAGACAACAAGGACTGAAATTTAATTATCTGCTCTTTTGAAAATGTATAGGGGAAGAAAGCTACATTGCAAAACTGCTCTTTTGGGCAAGTAATGTCAGGCTATTGCTATTGTAAGAACAGGATATCTCTGAGCACATCCTCCCTGATGTCATTACACAAACAGTCTCACCTTTGTTATGCTAAAGGTGAAGATAATGGAATTTGACATACGGACAGATTTTGTCTTAAAAATGTCAAAGGTAGACAAAACAGTTTTTATCTCTGACATTCTACAACATTTGGGTTTTATCATCTTACCATGTGCAGAGTAAACCTGATCCCTCCCATAGTCCGGGCAGTCATAGAAGTATTACTTTACAGCTGTGTGTTTAATCATATCCGTCAATACTCCATGACCGACTCAACAATGAAGACAGACCCAGAGCAGCCAAAAACAACACGGACAGGCTGTGGCAACATTAACATTCCGCCGTGTAAAGACCAGGCTGGGAGGGAGGGAACATCGATAGGATCCCATTAGTTAAGTGCGCCCTTAGGATGCCCGAAATTTGATCAGAGAAAGACCTTTTCCTTCCAGACACGACCCATTAGGCGTTATGGCAAAGAAGCTGCTCCTGTGCACCTACTCCTCCTCCTCAGTGGTCGAGGATCAGGCAGGACGAGCCGGGTGACGTCAACCTTTTGTTAGCACCTTTAACACTTGTCAGTGCAGGTAGAAAGACCTTTCTCTCCCGTTATATTAAGAGGTGCAACTCAGACACCGGCTGGCGTGCGCAACCTCAGCGTCATGGGTAAACACAGCCGACAAACAACATTTGGATTGAAGCATGAATAACCTCAAGATATATCGGATACCAGCCGCGGGATACAACTCAGTGACAGCTATAACAAACATACGATAATCCCAACTTCATCCACAGCTGGCTTCTTCGAGAACATGCATTTACAGAGGAGAGGAGGCACAAAACTATAAGCATCATTGTAATGAAAATCCTAAAGATGAGAACGTATTCTCAATGATTATTTAGCAGTTATTTGGGGCTCTGATTAATCCCCTATGGATGTTGTCATATTGTAAAAACCACTGTTTAAACAGAATAACACAAGTCCTGTTTCATTCGAGTAACACTAGCTTTGAGCAAGAATGAATCTCTGCCTTTCTCACCAAATCAAATATGTTTTGCTCTTCAGAGACGCCTATCCCGTTAGGATTTAAGACAGACGTCCAGACAGCACAGGGGATCGGTAAAGTAGCTATGAACCTGCAGGTTGTCAGTCAGTGTGCCAGCTGACTGCCCAGGCTCCTGGCTAGCTAACCTAGCCAGTCTGAAACATACACACAGTCCCATTGTTGCCTTCTCATTCGTGCCTTTCCCAATATTTATGTCAAAATGTGTGGGGATATCACACAGTGTCGGGCAGCAGACGTGTTATAAAGACACAACTACTTACTCTCCGTTTACCTCTGCGAAAGGCATCGTTTAGCTCGTCGCCATGGTTTAAAACAGACAGATTTTCTCCCGTTGCCCTGCGCTGCCGAATCACTGCTGCTGCTGCTGTCTGCGGCAGCAACTTCCGGCGCATGCGCAATACCTGGGTGCGTTCCAGGCTGCGCAGGACAGCCCAACGGTTTAAAGGTATAGTCAGCTCCAAATCCTATTGGATGTTTAAATAGCTTGACGAGGCTAAATTAATGAGTTCATACAAAATATTTTCATTTCTGAAAATTTTCACGAAAATGTAAGAAAAAAAACAACATACTAAGATGTGACAGTTCTGGTCTTGGACTCTATAAGCCACCAGAATAGCTTCAGAACTCTTTTGCAAAGACTCTCCTAGTCTATGGTATTCAACTGGGGATGTTAATACAGTTTTCACATTTGGTGTTTAGATGGTGGGGTTGCAGAGCTCTGTGTAACACATTGCTTCAAAATCCTACATAGGTGTTTCTACGCTCATGTATTCAAGAAACAATTTGGCTTTTTCTCTAACAGTGATGTGGAGACAGGTCAGCCCTCCATGTTTTACTTTTAGAGCAACAACCTCGATGTTCCCTGCACATCAGAACATGAGATCTAGCAGTTTAAATTACCACACTATACAGAGATATCGGCAAGTGGCATCATTCTGCAACAACCTTTGTCCTTTAAAGAGTCAGGTGATCCGAATACCCCATGAAGAATACCTCTTCATTGTACTCGATAGAGGCCATGTATGTTTTTTTGAAACTTTCTCAGCTAAAAATAGTCACTACATCACCATACATAAAAGATAAGTTCTGAAGTCATGTAGGAAACAAATGAATTAATGTGGAAATCAGAAGGAATGGTAGAAAGAATGTTCAGTGAGTGTATGTGGGGAAAAGTCCTTTCAGTATTTGGGTGTGTAATAATCACAATCCTAATTTACTGCATCCTCATTCATTTTTT
>CAAKHC010019277.1:17052-29076 GCA_901007825.1 Macroramphosus scolopax | reverse complement strand
GAACATGAGATCTAGCAGTTTAAATTACCACACTATACAGAGATATCGGCAAGTGACATCATTCTGCAACAACCTTTATCCTTTTAAGAGTCAGGTGATCCGAATACCCCATGAAGAATACCTCTTCATTGTACTGGATGGAGGCCATGTATGTTTTGTGATGTGGAAATCAGAAGGAATGGTAGAAAGAATGTTCAGTGAGAGTAAGTGGGAAAAAGTCCTTTCAGTATTTGGGTGTGTAATAATCACAATCCTAA
The DNA here is from genome assembly GCA_901007825.1 of Macroramphosus scolopax. NCBI lineage: Eukaryota > Metazoa > Chordata > Actinopteri > Syngnathiformes > Centriscidae > Macroramphosus > Macroramphosus scolopax. Next base: position 28,819 of record CAAKHC010019277.1, on the reverse strand, counting down.
TTTACTGCATCCTCATTCATTTTTTTGGCTTCAGTGTAATACTCGCCTGGAACACTGGCACAAGATTTGTCTTGTCTTGTATAACCTTTTATTTTGCATTATTGTTACGTCACATTTGGCATTATAAATGTTGTTGTGAAAGATGAGAACACAGTGAGAAGACTTTGAAGTCAATAGTGTCACATGCTCTGTGATTTGATGAAAGGTTCTATTTGTGCAGCCTGATGTGTGTAGCTCCGTAATCAAAAACTTATATTTCTGTGACAACTAAAATAAATTACTCCATTACTGCCGCCCACCTTCCCCCTCCACAGTATTGATACCATTTTATTATCAGAGGGAGACAGATGGACAACACTCAGGACTGTGACGAGTTATGGGAATGCTTGAGAACGTTTGTTCATGACCATGTAATGTCATGTCAGGTTAGAACCTGCACAAAGGCAATCAGATAATGTGATTAGACGGGAAAATTACACATTTCTAGAATAAAACATTGTGAAGGATAACTCCTCAGTTCCAGTTCAGACTGGGGTTATTACAATACTCTAGCCAATTTAGGCCTGTGAGCCTCGCTTCTACCATCAGCTAGTGAAAGAGGGGAGATTTAGACTGAAAGCCCAATCACACACGGCGCTCTTAAGTTCAGCAGGTGGGGAAGCAGCAGCAGCAGGCTCCGTCAGGCCATAATACAAAGTTAATGATGCAGAATGGTGTCTTTCTCCATACCAAAGAAGACGTCAATACAGGATGTTTAAGAACGCTGTTCCTAATTACGCTTTTAAATTCACTACTGACGTGATTGATGATTTCAAAGGGAGGCATTATTGATCCACTTCACAGACAAGTCCCATCGATTGCAAGTCTAGAAGGAATAAAAGTTTTCTTTTTTTTCTACTTTATCTCCCCCGCTGAGAGAGAGATTGTACAATCAGAGCATCAGTGTGACCTATATAGGTAGTTTGGGAGCTAAATCGCCTCTTTTACAAAGCAGTCTGAGCAAGGACAGAGCAGTGATTGCTGAATCAAGGGACCTTGGGGGACCATCAGTGCGCCACATAAGACCTAACAGTTAAGTCTCATTTATGCGCTGTTGAAATTCATCCAACTATTCATTGATCTGTGCGATCTTTCAGAAATTGCCTATATGTGGTGGAGTCCTCAGCATGAAAATCTTGAGGAACGGCAGTTCATAGACAGCCAGCCAGCTGTGCAGCATCACGCCTCTCCCTGCAATCAGCGGTGATAGAGTGATGGATGCTCTGACGCACTGACAGATTGTTTTTTCCACCTCTGCTCCCTGTTGACATGCTCCATGGCTCATGCTTATTATTCCATGAACTTTGTTATTCCTCATGAGCAGAGAGGCCTTCTTATTAGTGGAGAAGCTGTCAGTTATTGCATGTCTAATCCCAGCTAGTGTTATCACCATAGCACATCAACAGCAGAGGTCGCCGAGGCGTAACTTGATGTTGCGGTGAGTCTGACATCACCTGGTGTCAACTGCAGAAAATGAGTTTGTTATATATTTTATACATCCCAGTGCTCCCTTTGAATTACAGGTTTGATTATGAATCAACAGCAGTCTGAATTGTAACAGCAGAGTGAGGTTTTCCATCTCACCATGCGGAATCTCATTGGCAAGTGCTCTTCAAATGGCAAAGTGGGCTACAGCTTATGATTAAATGGTCTGCAGGCAAAGCCTTTTTTTAGAGAGAGAGCGCTCTTTCTGAAGGCCAAAGTTAATGCAGTCATAGAGAGAACTCTGATACACTCCCACGTGAAATGGCCATGTGAGGAAAGCCCTGAGGGAGAAAAGGCCTTGAATGAATTTGAGGGGGAGAGAGAGTGGGAGGAAGGTATATAGAGAGAAAGTTTTAACATTACTGATCCTCAAATATCCTTTTGGTTTCTGGTTCATTGGAATTCTGCAGTAAGTGTCTGCTAAAAGCTCCATTTTTGTTGCCCTTCCATTGCCAAAGAGCTTTTAGTGTTAGATGATGACAGATTGTGAGCTACCTGATATCCTTCATCATCCTCCCCAGTGGAGGTGTTTTTTTCCCGCCCAGAGCAAGTCCTCAAGGACTAACACACAGCCGGCATGTTTGATGGACTATGGGGAGACATCTGCTCTTCTTGGCTTTGCCCTACAGAATGAAACCACATGTTACATTAATCAATCAATATGCAAACTGTATGCTTTTAGTCTGATGATTAACCTCACAGACTTCATGTTGTCAACAAATTTTATCAGCTTTGCATCGTATATTCGTCCTGAAGAGTTGGAAGAGCGGACTGAGTATTCATACAGTGTTTTGCTCAGGTTGACATATTACTTTGAGCATGGATGCTCGATATATCCTCAACAACATTGTCACAACTGTGCTGCAAGCACCCTCGGGGATAAGCTCTGTTCTGCGCACTCAAGGCACAAGAGGGAAAGAAAAAGTCTGTGCAGTGCAATTTGATTCGTGGTTAAAGGCGCACCCTCCCTCTAAAAGCAATATGGAGAATAGCACCCGAGCTAAAAGATCCTTTGAGCGCTGTCATCCACTTTAAACAGAGAGTTGGTCTTGTCAGCAGATGTATTTTTGCTTTGTGATGAGATGATTTGAATTTGCCGCTGGCTGATTTTAGCCTCTGAATACCCTACCTGATGTAGACAGGTGGTTCTAAAGTAAGGCCTCAGGGGTCCTTGGGGAGTTACAGAAGGTGTGCTGCAAAATGAAGGATAATTCAATCCCACAGTTATTTCAGTGCCATTACTTTACATTTCGAAATTCTTCACCACCCGCAGTACAGCTTTGTCCACTCTCCCGTCTCTACTTCCTTTTGATTCCTCCAAATCATATGCATCTTATTCGTTTGCTCCCATTTCTCTCTGTGAAACGTTGTTCCTCTGCAGTCATTTCGTAGTCATTTAGACCCTAATCTGTCATTTTTTATTAATAAACTCGTCCTTCTGGTCGCTCTTGAGTGAAGTGCAAATTAAGTCTGCTGTTTGATGACTTGACAAGTCTATAGAATTACGTCATTGATATGTCCTTATTATACCATGTATAATTGGACTAAACTCTTTTAACCAGGGGTCAGGGATCAAATTGGGATATTTGTGGAGACTTAAAAAGCTTTGAGGATATCCACTTTTAGACTGACTTGAGTCTCCATGACAGTATTAGAGAGGACGGACCATTATGTAGTTGATGTTTTGTACGCTAGGGGGCAGTGTCGCTTCGCCTCAGAGCCTCCGTGAAGACACTCTTGAAAGCGGACGTCGCTGCTCGTTGGTTAAACAAAGATGGTGGCGCCCTACAGGCGACATATGTTAACCAGCAGGGCATATATTTAAAGATGAAAATAGTAATTTTGCCTGAAATATAACAGCTCCTGTTGTCGAGGCACCATGTCTCTGAGAGTGTGCGCTCGGTTTGTCAGAGACTCCGCCGTCCTCTCCAGATGCTCCGTCCTGAGTGCTCGACGGGAACCTGCGTCATGGCTTCGCACGGCGGGTCAGTCTCAGAGGTTTTGTTGTTGTTTGTTTCCGTCCTACAGTAAAGAAACATGTTTGTATGTCCACAGTAAAGCGTGGGACGCACAATGCGGAAATCCTGACCTTCAGCTCGGACCAAACAAACCAGGCCCCCTCGCTGTTCTGAGTCGCAGACTGTTTATTAGCAGTGTAAATAAACAATATGCTGCTTTCATTTCCCATCAGTGCTGAATGACACAAATAAATAATAGCAGAGGAACACTTGGATGATCCTGGCTGATAATCTCAGTCCAAGATGACACAAGTGTCATGCACCAAAACTCAATCTTGTTGAACTTTTCAAATACACAATATGTGCATGTCCTGGGTTTCTCACTGGGGGAGTGATGCGTAAATGACTGTAACGTATACTGAACACGAGAAGGATTGGATTGAAGACAGTCCAAACACCGGTAGTTATTAAATTATTTTTGTCACTGACAGTAAAGAAGATGTAGTGAAGCAAAAGCAAAGCCTCACAAATGACTAACTGGACTCAATTATATTACGTGACTTGTGTAATTGTTTCAGCAATAGATTTAACTACAGATACTGATCATCATTTATAAAAGAAATACTTCTTTTGCTACACAGCATTGTACAGACTGCTCATTCTGCATATGGAACTGTTCAACACTTAGATGTTTTCCAGATTTATTTTATAAATATGTTTGATGAGGTCCATCTGAATACATCAGTATACTGTCAAACATGGTCATATAAGTAAATATAATATGTCTGCTAACTCGTGGTCAATGTCTTGACAGGAAACGCTGGCTGCAGCCGAGGAAGAAGCAACCCATTTATCTTCACTCCGGCCTGTTTTATTACATCAGAGGCTTTTCTGAACAGACTGATGAAAGGCAAAGCTGCAGAGGCAGATAGCAGCTGTTATCGCCTCACAGCCTCCGTCCCGCCGGACAGCGGTAACCACACCATCACCAATTCATCCCATTAATGTGGCGAAGCATGGCTGGCATATTTCCTTCTAGTGCCTTTCTAATAATTTAATTCACCTGTGTGATATATTTTCAGGTGAACAAATATCTTTGTTACTGAGACCTCCAGATCAGCCTGACAACCCAAAGGTTTTGAAAGTGGTTATAATTGGTTCCCCAAATGCTGGAAAGTCCACGTTGACCAACCAGCTTCTCGGTAAAAAGGTATCTATCTTGAACGCCCCTCATTTAAACCTGTACGCTTTAATGTACTTGTCTTACTGAATAGGACGTGGTGCTCAGATATTAAAGTCCTGTCTTTTCTTGAAGGTGTTTGCTGTGTCAAAGAAAGTACACACCACACGGTCACGTGCTCTGGGTGTCCTAACAGAGGACGACACACAGATAGTAAGAGCTTTGTCATGTCTCTTCTGTTACTATTGATTCATGCCCTTTAAAACCCCGGATCAGTACATGTTTATTTTTTATATGTTTAGATTTTACTGGACACGCCCGGTCTCACCACTCCGTCCAAGGTCAAAAGGTGCCTTCTGCTTTTTCATAATAACAAAGAAAATTAAAATCTTAAGTCTCTGTGCAGCATCATGATACAAACTAACGCATGTATGCACTCTGTCTACACAGACACCAGCTGGAGAAGTCTTTGCTCGTGGATCCCTGGAGCACAGTGAAAGAAGCCGACCTAAGTCTGATTATTTTTATTTTGAGCCTTTAGTTTTTAGTTGAAACTGAGCGGCAGTTTTCTTTCTGAGTAACAGATGTTAAAGAGTGAAACGAAGTGTCTCAAAGGTTTATTACTGTTACTGTGTCCATTCTCAGTGGTCGTCATGGTGGATGTGGGGGACAGATGGATGAGCAACAGGCTGGACTTTGAGGTGCTGAAATGCCTGGCCCAGCACCCGAACATCCCAGCGGTACTCGTCCTCAATAAGGTATTCTGTCCTAGTTCTGCACTTGTACTCATCAAAGCCGTTGCTTACTGCACCGCGTTTGGGTACGCGAAGATGAAAGGATACTTTAACACTTACAGAACTTTCTTTAAGGTGGACCTAGTGAAGGTGAAGGACAGGCTGCTGGACGTCACAGCAGAGTTGACATGTGGAATTGTGAATGGTCGAAAACTGCGCGTCAGACCTGTGATTAAGCCTCCGTGGGCTGAGAAGAGGCCAGAGAGCGATTCACAATTGTTGCTTGACGAGGACAACGCAGGAGCTGAGGACAGAACCGAGCCAAACACTGATCTAAGTAAAGAGCAGCTGAAGGCCCTGGGGAGCCAGAAGGGCTGGCCCCACTTCAAGGACATCTTCATGCTCTCGTCAGTGGACAGAGAGGACGTGGAGACGCTGAAGGTGCACTACAAAACGTTGGGAATACATGTTATAAAGTCATTATAGCTTTGAAATTCAATTAGAATCCACAAGAGATCAGGAACTGTTCTCATCTATTATTAACTCTACAATTATCCTAAAGTTAAATGTGTTGGAACGAGCACTGAACTGAGAACCTGTTTGCATGTTTTGCTGCAGCCTCTTAGATTTTCTTGGATTATTTTGTTGGTGTTGGTGCAACACAAGTATTGGTGCATGTTTTGCTGGCTCTACATTAACATATAAAGGAACAGACACACATATTCACTTATTTGTTAGTTTTGAAAGTAGCATTAGTATTTTTCCATCAGTTTTTGTTGTATTTTATAACAATAATATTCACGCTTTTATGTCCTTCTCCTAGAGCTACTTTATGGTTGCGGCCAAGCCGGGATCGTGGCTGTACCACAGCGAGGTGCTGACTGACCAGAGTCCAGAGGACGTCTGTACCAACATCATCAGAGAGAAGCTCCTGGAGTATCTGCCCCAGGAGGTGCCGTATTCAGTGACACAGGTGACTAATGAGTCCAACACAATCTTTAGTCACGTGTGATGAGAAGCTGGAAGCTACTTGACTGAACTAGCACATCTCGCTGCAGTGACTCTGTGGACCATTTAAAGCCTTCTTAAGATGCTGCTGCTGATGCAACTTCTTTCTCCAGACTCCACCTGCCGTACATCTGCACTTTCATACGCACCCAACAGGCCCAGTTTATCTCTGTCATTTCCAATTCTGGGACAATTTTCATTCATGTCTAAATTGTATTTATTATTCTGGTCTGCCGCAGCGTAATGTTCCCTCATCCACAAGTGTCCAGTCCCACCACCATGCAGACCTGCACTAACATACGTCCTGAGTGATCCGATCACAAGTGTACAGCTCTAAGTACAGATGTGAACCCACCTGGGACACGTGAAGCCACTTGAAATAAATGCAAACTGTTGCAAGTTAACCTGTACAGATGTGATCATAAGGGGTCACTGAAGAGACATGACGAGATGCTTTCTAATGCCGGGTGTGATCTCACACACTTAACACCGTCCAACTGCGGTCGGGTTCCTCTGGGTGCGTGTTAATGCCGAGGCTGCACTGGGCCACAGATTCTATTGTTGTGCTGCGTGCGAGTATACAAGTGATAACATGTGGCCAGTGGTGCTCATCTGCAGGACATCTTGAGCAATGCTCTCAGCATGCAGCAATCAGCCGCTGTGCCACTTTGACCTTTTGTTATAAATACAGATATTTACTCGAATCTGTTCTGGTCTCGAGCACATTGTGAACCTTTGTCTCTGTTCTCAGTCTATTGAACTCTGGCAAGAGGGAGAAAACGGAGAGCTCGACATTTCTGTGAAACTTTATGCCAAGAAAGACACTCACATGGTAAGTGGATTATTCCAAAAATGCAACTATGAGTATACAAATAAACATTTTAACTGATGTGATGAGAAAGCAACACAAACACTTACCAGTCTTTGTAACATCACTGACAAACCGAAGCTGGAGGAGAACCCGAGGAGAGCACGTGACTCCAGGAAGGGAAATATTTCTCTCCATTACCGGCTTTGGCCGTCCAGTAGCCTCTCTCTCTCCCCCAGACCTCCAGATGTCCTTTTTATCTTGTGTTTTTATCTTGTAAATATTTAAGCAGCCTTTCAACACCATGCATATTTGATGGCCAGGAATATTTGAAGCTACATCTATAGTGCTGAAAAAGTTTCAGGGCCAACAACCTTCAAGAAGAGTGACTCAGAGGAACGCCGTCCTTTAGCTTTCACATTCGACACAGGACGGACCGCAGACATGTGGACGGGGGTCGAACTCACAGGGACCAACGAGTCTCATCTATTTCATGAAGAAGCTTTCCAGCCTAGTTTTCATTGATTAAATTGAGAATGAGATTTATTTTGTTCAACAGTGAAAGCAGTTGAACTGGGTGTCGGCTGAATGTCACCCTGACGCTCCAGTCGTCAGGAATAACCATTCAAATATCGTGAGGAGCCGATCGTATTCCCACAGTGGAAAACTTTAGTTGATTATTCTACATAAGACGTTGTGAATGACAAAGGATTAGAGTCAGATTTGAAACATGATTTCAAGTGATTTCTCTCATCAATTAGTTACATTTCATATTAACTTGACTTGATGAAACCTGCTGATATCCTTGATGACATGTCTTGTATCTGCAGAGCATGGTGATCGGCACAGCTGGCCAGATGGCAGCGCGCATCGCCCGGGAGACGAGCGAGGACCTGAGTCATGTCTTCATGAGAGAAGTGAGGCTGAAGCTCTCAGTCAAGCTGAGGAAGTGAGGAAGGCGTTAATATCGAGCGAAGGTTGGAAAGAGATCCTGCTCGATACGAGATGACTCATGGATTTGACTCTGCAAGGCGGCTTATATCCACTGATCTGGGATCTCTTTGGACTCTGACATCAGCTCTCTCAGTGTATCTACTCTCTTGTAGTCCCAAAAGACGTAATCCAGGACTTGTATGTAAAGATGTACCTGATAAGATCCTATATGTTGTTATAAAGACGTAAACGGTGACGGATGCACCATCTTCATGCAGATATGATCAAAACTGTAGAGAAAATAAGGCAATTAACTTACAAAGGCTGCAGGTTGGACTGTAAGGAATCTTTATCAACAGTGACAACTTTCATCAAATGATAGTTTTGGCACATTTGACCGTGTGTTCACGGCTGAGCCGGATCGGCGAGCTGTGAAAAAGGCTGATGGTTTATCTTCTACTGTCAGAGCTTCTTGCCGGGCGGCTGCCTCATGGACATGCAGACTGTAGATAAACTGAAGTGGGACCTGCACAGCCGTGTTCACTCGGATGTCCCTGATGTGCCATCCACCCCTGCTCCCATCACTTTAGCCTCCTCCACTACCTTTGAAGCATGGCCATCTATTCCTGCAACTCTTTTTTGTGCCACTTCTTTCTTCTCTTTTGTCCAGCACCCCCCCCATCCCCCGTCTGCTTTTTGGGCTCTTATAAAGCCCAGCTCTGCCCCTGAGGGCTGAATTTCCTCCCTAATGGATGGCAAAATGGAGCACTAACCTGATGCTAAAATGGGTCAGATAATGGTGATTAGATCCCTTCCTGCCGCCTGTGAGTTAACTCTTCGGCTTCTCTATCTGTGGCATCTTGATGAACAACCAGCTAGTGGCCTGGAGCGAGGGTGAAGGGTGGGTGGGAGTCGGGGAGGGGAGAGAAGCTGCGTCAGCCCCTGAAGCTGCGACGGCTGCTTCCCAGTGATTACACAGGTCGGTTGCACGGCAGAGATCAGCACTTAGACAAGTCAACTGTTTTATATTTGTGACAAACATCAGCCGGCTTCGAACCCGACTGCTGCTGGAGATTTGTTTCTACCAAATAACACACGTGTTTGTTTGAGAATTAAAATCTTTATTTCACACTCACTCACATGTACATATGATGAGAAACACATGATTAATACACCAACCATCAGCTGCTCCTCTCCTTCGTCCTCGTGCTCCAGATGAAAATGAGTGAGAGCCATAGAACCCTTACCATTACTAAAAACTCAGTAATGGTAACGGTTTGACGGCCCTCCTCGGCAGTGTGCGGAGTGTGTGCTGACGGCGCTGGAGGGGGGATGAAACCCTGGATAGTACATCATCTATACTGTAGTGTCTCTTCTTAAACTTACAGTATAAGATGATATCCTGTCCAGGGCACAAGAGATTACAGTTAGCAGTGTGTTCCAGCTTTCATTCATCTGCAACACAAAGTTCAATGACTCAATGAGAGAAGGTCGACCAAGACGAATGTTAATATGATAAAAAAAAGCTCTTAATTTAGAATATAATATGATAAATGTCACAATAAAAGAACCTTTGAGTAAAGTCTACTGCCTCTCTTGATGTGTGTATATGTGACTCACCATCTGTCTCCTTGCTGTCTCCGTCTTACATGACTCTTCCTCAGGTTCAAATGTCACGACTGCTACGTGTCCACGTCTGGTTCTCCTAACTGCTACGTCTGCCTGGTCCCAGCTCTTAAAGACCAGCTCATTAGCATACCCTGATGACATCTGGGGTGGACCTCACTGCAGGGGTTGAACTTTCACTTATCTGGTGTCAACCTGAGGGCCTCTGTCCAATGATTGGCAACACCCTGAACACACCCGGCTGGACTCAGATAGACGGAACACGATGTGATCGTGTCTGAATTGTTTTTTGTTTTGGATCAGAGTTGAATCACTTTGTCATTGCATCATCAATATGAATCATTTCTAAGGATCATTCAACATTTCTCCAGATATTATACTTTAAAGAATTTGAGTTCTGACCTTTCTAGGTCATTGTAAGAGCCCAGCAGAGACTGATGATGATGAAAGTCTGGATCTCTCCAGACTTTATCTTAAATATGGTAAATAATCTAATATTTGCCATCTGTTATCTCCTGTGAATCTGACAGCCTCGTGGATTTATGCAGGAAGCGCTCACGGATTGGAATTTAATATGAAGAAATGTCAGCTGATGTCACGTTATCTGACTCATGATGTCAAAACATCCTTTTTTCATGTTTCCCTTAGAACCCGAGCAGGTTTCCAGACATTTTGCTCTCTGAACCCACTGAAGTGAAAACCAAGACATATTTTTAAAGAAGAACAACATCACACAATGAAGCCGGTTGTTTATTAGGTGGATGTTCCTGCTCAGTAACGGAGATATTCACAGTGCAGTCAGGTCTTCAGTTGGCCTGTAGATAAAGATCACGTCATGTAACTGTGCCTTTGTCTAAAGGTGCTGCATGTGAACTGAGACATGTTCTTGATAAAGGCTCGGTTTAGGTGGGACCTGACGGTTACCATAGCAACACACTCCCCGGTTTGGGTGTGGGAGCCGGTCTGGGGTGTGAGGGGTCCTCCTGCAGGCGCAGATAAAGATGGAGGGAAAGACTATCTGGGTGGTTTGACTTGTTATCTGCTGCAGAAACGCTTCCAGTTCTTCCACTTGTGTTCGCAGATAAGTTTAAAAATGTTTTACTTCTTGTAAATTCACAAAGAGAGAAGCCGCTCTCACCGTCGGTTTTCTCTGAAGTGATCAGAATAACCTGTTGGAGTCTGATTAAACTGCTCGTAGTTGCATGGAAGGAAGGTTTCTCTTAAATTAGTGAACTTTGTTTGCATTCCAATGATAAATAGAAGCTTTGACGATGATCAGAGGGGCAAGAAGAACCACTTAAAGTGTCTAAGTGAGGTGTTGAGACGCCACAAGCTGACAGAACAGCTTCAATATATATTTAGATATTCCCATATTAGGCGTTTTGATGATGATGAGTGTTGTCAAATACTTCACTTTAAAGTCTCCCAGAGTTCAACTGCGGGTTGTGATTCACATTTGATTCACTTAATTTTCATGCTCATCAAACTGAGCAGGGGCTCCCTGTTTCTCCACTCATGTTTCCAGGTTCTCTCTAATCAGCCTTCCGTTAGGCACTGACCTCTCTGCGTCTGGGAAATATGCTCAGAATACGAAAACTTCATCTGAATTTGAAGAGACTTCCATACGTGTTTTTGAGATTGTTTCCATTTGTTTTTACAACACAGAAATAATCCCCAAGGAAAGACCAGTAAACCATCATGTCAGCAGTATTAAGTGTACATGGTCTGTAGTGGATTGGCTTCAACATGAAAAGCTCTGCCTCCTCACACACACAGTGCTACATGCTTTTCTCAGATTAATATGTGTGTTATCACCATTATTATTTGTAGTACTGGTTGTAATATTACTGGCACATTGCTCGTTAGCAGCAGCACAGGAGGGTTTGTGACAGTGTTAACTGTGACTGCTCTGTTAAGTCTGTTTCTTATTCATATTCCTTCTTTATTGGCACAGACAGGATCCATCTTCGGCTTTATTAACAGAAAATACTGTTGT